>RZGM01000090.1:204336-336215 GCA_027886205.1 Fusarium piperis
TTGGTTATGGCGTCAGGTTAAGGTCACCTTAACAACCTAAGATTCCTGATGGAGCAATCCTCCTGGGTTCGAGTCCCAGTCTCATCATTTCTTTTTGTCTCTGGGCCTTATTTTACGGCCTCATGTCGTCAACAGCGGCTTCGTGACGGTCAGCCGTTTCAGACCACTCAGGATTTTGCCAATGAAATCTCCTTCAATGACCTACTCTCGGCCTTGCTCCCTGTTTGTTGTGCTATGCCTTTTTGACTATGCTTTGAGATGCAGTTAGTTATGGCTTCTGGTTGTGTTGTTTCAAGGCGGCAAAACCAAGCGTTGATCATATGATGAATCTATTTGCGAAGTATCGACGTCGTTGGTGTCGCCCTGCCTAACTGCCTTGATGTAAGGATATCCTTAGGTGATGTGCTGCGGCTTCGGTAGCTTCGGATGCAAGCCAGAGACCAGCTCAAAAGGGTCTAACAATTATTCCTAACGGCGACGGAAGACGATCGTGACAATGCAGGTGAACCTACCTGCCAGCAGCCACAACAGCACAGAAGACAGTTACTTGAGCCCCCAACATCTGCCCGTTACCTCTTGACTATGAACGCAATTGCCTTCATAGCTGCACCATCATTGTTACAACTCGTTCACCTGAGGCCTATGAGATTCCCCAGCTGCCCTTCACGCCCCAAGGATTCGAGGCAATCTTGCTCGCCTCCAACTCAGCTCAGCTGTGTTGTGGACATGTGTTGGCCGCCGTTCGACAATCAAAAATCGGGGTCCACTAACTTGGAATCCTGGCTTTTACGCTTCTTGAAACGAAACGCCTGGTGTTTAGGTTGATGTGTTGTTTTCTGGGGCTCAAGAGCTTGTTTTGAGCGTATATATGGTGGTAGTCATCACCTTGACACTTTGCTAGCCAAGTCAACTACCCCCTTAACATACACGATCACACTCTTCTCGTCACAACCTAGTCACAATGCTTCTTCACTCTACCATTATTCTGGCTCTCGCCCGTCTCGGTACCTCAAAAACCTTTGGATACTTCAAGCCACCACGACCTGTGTCAAACAGCTCCTACTTATACGAACGAGAGGCCGGTTGCCACAAAGGCGGCGCTGTCATGAAATACTGCGATGGGACCTGTATCCCCAACCACTACGATTGCTGTCGCGTGGGCGATGGAAAATATTGTGAATCATGTCTGAGCAAATTCATGAACAAAGTACTTGGCTGCCTTTGGAGGAGTGACTATGAGTCGTTATGGGACGCCACGTAATTGTTTCTTTGTTCGGCGCTTTCAAAGGCTGAACACTCACTAACCCTCATCTTGACATATTTTTATTAGATTGATCAGCTTTCATCTAAAAATCAGGGAATGGTCCAGTGGTGAATCTTCAAGTAGCTTATCACCGAACATGCTAACAATTACGGTTAGTCGAGGAACGTAACCGCGTTATGTGCCACCCTGACAACCTTTTCTACTATAAAAGCCTGGACTCTCGACACCAGCTTGGTTTTCTACACATCACCTCATATGCGTTTTGCGACGTAAATCACTAGACACCTGTTTTCACCGCACTGGCCTTTTACCTTGGGCAGGATTACAACACTCAACAACCATCATGGCAACCAACATACAATGTTTCGTTTTCGACCGCATGCCAGACGCCGATGTCCTCGAAAAACGCCTCGGGCGGGAATTATCCCTCAGGTGGAAGTTCGTACAAGCGAAAGAAGGCAAAGCCCTCCCCACTGTCTTGTTACCGCAACTGAGCCGCCCACCAAAACATCCGAAGCCAGATGGTTTCTTTCTGCTCACCGATACTATTTAGGTGATCATCCGTGAGCTCAAAGATCTATACCAGGCCGGAAGACTCGACGTTAACGGCCATACCTGCTGCCAGGAGCGGCTAGCTAAAACACTTGGGCAAAGGTGGTGCTTTTGCCACATTGCCAAGACCCACGAGATTCTTCAGGCCATCGCAGCTGGCGAGATTGAGGAGCTGCAAAGGTTGATTGAGGATCGCTATGAGTGGTTTCTTCATTGCGAACAAACCGCTCTAGACAAGATCAAGGTCGCCGAGGCCAGCATCATCAAGCTTGAGGTGGGCATGACCCGCCAGCACAACGCTGTGTCAAAGCAGTATCAGATCTGGCTGAAATCCATTGATAATAATCCAGCTGAGATGTATCTTCCTTTTGAGAGGACCCCAGACGTCGACACAGACTCTGGCTGGCATGCCTGGTTCAGACTCGAGGAGCAGCTCTTGAAGGCTGAACTGGAGCTAGAGAGACAGAATCGCGCCAAGAGCTGGGTGTTTTGTGACATGCTGGCGGCCATAACCAACGGGCTCATTGAGAAGAATGAAATGTAGAAGGGGGTGGTGTAGGTTGACATGGAGGACCAGAGATGGTTCAAGGATAGAGGCCATGTATAGGATAGATGTTTCCTATGATAATTAGATGTTTCTTGACATTCTTTTGCTTCAGTTAATCAATGTGCCGTCTGCTGCTAATAATGGTGATGCTTGAACCGTAAGCGAGACGAAAGCCCTGTCTAGCCCCGTAGATAGTAACGGCGACTCATGTCGGGTTAAAATTGCAGTGAATGGCATTCGCCGACGCCCCTGCAAAGGAACGCATTTTCCTAAATGGGTAAGCCGGTCCTATTATTGATTGAGGCTCAGATATCTATCAAGTTTTGTGAATTCTCTCATGTTATTTAGTTTAGTTCTTCCAGATCGCCGTAACATCCGTAGAGCGCAACCCGTCCATGTGCGTCTCAGATAAAGACTCGTGATGGCGGCGGTTGAGCATTTGCGTGTTTGGCGCATTCGTCACCCCGGAACAACAGCCAGTCATCTGTTTGAGCCTTCGTTTATCTCGTCCTTCATTCGGCTTTGGTCTAAACGTAATTGCATTGACTGGTCAAACTGGTGTTCTGACTCGATGTCATTACTGATCACGAGCTCCTTGTTGAACAACGGGACAGGTGCCATGCGCGCCCAAGGCTAGCACATGTATGTTTATGGGTTCTAGGTACGTCGCGCATAGATCGAGTTCTCAACGTCTCCCCATTTGACCTTTCTTCCTTACATACTGTGATCACAGAGCTGACAGCTGTGAGGTGCATGGTAGGTGAGACTGTTGTCCTGCATTGCATGCACATTCCTTGAGCTTTCCCTCCCATTCTCCCTCTAATAATACAACCAGGCACAATAGCTCACACAATATCGTTCCCCTTTTGCTCTAATTGGGTTTCTCAGTCAAAGCCTCCCCTGCATTGCACCCTCGGCGTGGCGGGATGACACGCCTTCACCACAGGTACCAAGAAATACAGGTTCAAGACCTTAGCCACAAGGCTTATGATACACAAAGGTTGTACAGGGAATGTTCACTTCCGGCAGTGGACATGTCTCCCCATGGTAAAGGTTTGTCTCCTTGAAGTCCAGATTAAAAAAGCACACTGGGTACGCAGTATCGCTGACAGCGCCAGGGTCAGGGTCAGCGCTGAGCCCCCTGCACTCCCGGACGTTCTTGAAGAACTCAATCATATCGATACCATACTCTGTGGGCAGAAGCTTGATTTTGTCCGTATCCATGTCCTTGTAGGCGAGGTCGTGGCAGCCCGTGGATACCGCGTAGCAGTCGTTGTCGATGTACTGGGCTCCCGCTTTCTCGCTGCATTCAAACTCGCTCAAGTTCTTGATCGCAATGACCAGGTAACCCATAGCCTTGAGAATCGCTCCGACGAGGCCCTGGTTCATGAGACGCACGGTTTCGTTCAAAGCATTGTAGAGGTTCACAGATTCGGACTCACCCATCCAGGGCATGGACAGGATGACGGCGGTGGGATCCCAGTCGTCAGCGACGGGCTGGAACCCTCTGCTCTTCATGTCGTCTATGAAGTCCGATAGAGAGTACTCGACGTCACTCTTGCCAAACAAGCGGGCGAGGAGATTTGCCATGGACTCTCTCATCCCGCTAAAGATCTTTCCGAGGTAGACCGAGGCTTGACTGCGGACATTCTCAATGTCAAGCACCTTGGGGGCGGGGACATTGGCTCCGGCAATTGTCATGACGCCACCGAACAAGTTAAGAATGTCCCCAGCAGGGCCCGGTGCTGCCCCAGCCATGGTCAGAGCACCGGCCATCGTGTTTAAGATATTGGGGTCGACGCCGTCAGCAAGGTTGGGTTTGAAGTCGGCAATGATCTTATCGATGGCGAGGGTATGCAGGATGGTTTGGTCCTGGAGCTCTTTGTGGGCTCGTGCGAAGAACTGGTTGACTAGACCCGAGACAAGTCTGACGTAGTAGAACATAGTAGACGTGTACTCGCGACAGTCCTTGGATGGGAAGCAGTTGTTGCTCGGGATGACGTCGCAACTGGGCTCCTCGGCCGTACCTTGGTCATTGGTAGTAGCTTGTTCCATGGCGAAGAACCAATTGTCTGACAAGAAAGAGTTAGAAAACGAGATGAAGGCTGGGAGCGCAAACGACCTACCATCACCATTGGCAGCCAGAAAGTCCTGCAGGTATTGGGCCGCGCCACTATCAACAAACGTAGCCGGGTTATGCTTGGGATAGTCGCAAGGGCCACTGTTTGGCTCCAAGTTGCCGGGACCACCATCGTCCCCAGAGAGAAGCGGGTTGTGGGGATAGTTCGCGTTGCTGATGTTGTAGAGTTCTCCCTCAAAGGTCCAGAAGCCTCCCCAGAGCCCTGCACCCTCTATGCATTGAGCGATTATGTCCTCGAAAGCTCCCATACAGTACCTGAGGGGAACTGAGTTGTCGGTTCTCTGCACACTCAAGTGCAAGGCTTGCAACGTGCTAGTTAGCGTCGGCAATATGAGCTGCTTTGTGTTCAATCACATACATCCGTGGTTAAATGTGTTTTGCAGCTGCTGCTCGTCGCCAATCCGCCAGCTGCCATCGCAGATATCCTCCAGCAAGCCTGGGGTCTGGAAAACTGCACGGATCTGATCCGCAGTGGGGATCGTCGTGGTTCGTTTCTGGCTTTGGAAGCATTCGGCAGCAAACGCCACGCTGCACAGGGCAAGTAGAAACAATCCTCGGGACTGCATGTTGGTTCGAGATGAAGAAAGAGATAGACAGGTAAATTGGTAGTTAGAGCGAGAGAATGCTTTTAGCATCTTTGAGCTTATTATAGGTGTGTTGCGGTTGTCCGTTGCCTTGGATTCTTGTCGGACTCGAACGCTTGTCGTCGTAATCTGTATCGGTTTCGAGGTAACAGCAGTTGGAGAATCGGTCCGATGAGTGTTACTAGGACATCCCATTTCTAATTTCCCCATGACAATCAGTGGCAGGCAAACAAGTGGGCTTGCCGGATCTGGGCGATGCCGAGCTGGCTCATCACGGGACGGGAGGCCAACTGCATTATAGCCAATTTACACACTACACGGGAAAGAGATTTGAAAGGGCCCCTGCATTTTCGCATCAGTCGGGCCGAAATAATCTATCAGCATTGTGTTGATGGTCTGGTTGGTATCCCATGACAATGGCTGCCAAGTTGGGCGGGTTACGAATGTGTGTAACGACCCCGTGAAACCATTGCGCCTCGCGATGGTGACACTCCTGGGCCGCGGCCCAATCCACCACTGGCCACGCCTACTAGTTCGCTAAATAACTATCACAGAGCTTCACTGACCACTGCGAAGCTACCCTCACAGGCGTCCATCAACCCACCGCGACTCCCGAGACTCCCATGCGTACATTTCAACGTTCCAAGCACCGAGTCCACCGACTTCATATAGCCCAACGGATGTTCCCTGTAGTACGACCCCCCGTAAGGCCGCAGGGGCTGGCCACTGAAGCACTCTCGGTACGACACCAGCCCCCGATGCTGAGTGAGGGCACAATCTCGCCCTGACATCGTCTCCAACCCTGCGTCAAGAGCCTGTAAAGGCCATATCGCAGACTGCAGGCGGTTTCCTCTGTTGGAATGGTCCTGCAGTCGACAGGACAGTTCTCATCTTGAAGTTCTTCTCTCGTCCTTACCCGGAACAGAAGACCGAGAGTAGCACCATCAAAACAAAAGACCTGAGGACAATGGTATTTTCGAGCATATCTGTCATGTCAGTCAGCTCGAGATGGTCGATATGTACAAGGGAAACGGGCTATGTGAAGGGCAAAGGCTAACACTTAAGAAATAAAGAGCTTGCCGTCGTAACCCCTGAGAGAGCTATGGGAGCCCAGCGACAGGGATCTAGGGCCTAAGCGCCCGTAACTACAGAGTTATGCGCCGCGTTAACGGGCACCCGACATGGAGACGAATGCCCCTGTAGCCACGTGATTATGGCACAGCCACCTGAGCACCAAAAAGCTGAAAGTAGTTTCTTTCCCCCTTGATACGGACAACTCATTGATAATACCCCATTGGTAGTCTTCTCGCCGGCTATATTCTACATCCTACGCAATACAAACTATAGTCTCAGCTCCAGTCATGTTATATCACTCAACAGGCTGGCAAGCGCCCATAGAAACCGTCGTAAGCGATGCTGCCCCCTTCACTTCATAGTGCAAATACTGATATCGTTTAAAAGCGCTTTCTATTTGGTAGCCGCATCATCACGGCAACAGGCACCCCTTCCGACCATGCACACCCCCATGTGTTACGCTTGCGGATACAGAGAACCTTTCTAGAGCGAGTAATTCAGGTTGTACTTTCGCTTGCTCCCCGAGCATTCACCTCCTGGGTACAAGATAGGTTTCCCGAATGGTGCCTGCCCGAGAAGATCGTCTTTAAGACGCAGAAAGAAGGCTGGGATGAAGAGTTTGACCAGGAGAAGGCAGCCTACGCAAAACTGCGACCCATCCAAGGTATCGCGATTCCCAGGTTTTATGGCGCCATCGCGTACAACGACACCCGGGCGATGATTCTTTCCGATATTGGCGGAGCCTGTGTGGCAAGCCCGGAGGGTGCGGTGCTTGACGAGAAGGGCTTTTACCAGCTATTATCTAAGGCTATGACGAGTCTCACCGACTTGGGCATTCTGCACGATGACTCGAAGCTGGATAACTTGCACCTCGTGACCGAGGGCGGCAAGGATAAGATCATGATGGTGGACCTGGAGAGGGTGGATATGGACCTATCTGAGGATGATTTTGCCTTTGCGGTGGAGAGCAAGGCCGACTTTTTGAGCAGGCAGTATCGCAGCCACTTGAGGACACTGGAATATGATGGCATGCTGCTTCCTAAGAGGCTGCTCAAGGCGTAGGAGGGGCGAGCCTGTAAGAATAGTGGCAGTATGATGCGAGTTTCGGTTGGGCTGGTTGGCATCCTGCAAGGAAGAATATGACTTAGTTACTGTGATCGGGCTGTATCTATCATGCTTCCCTCGAGGATAGGGCTGCTCTGCAAGTATGCTCCAGGGACCTGAATGGACCTGATGGCAAAAGCTGCCCTGACTAGTCACAGGGCTTAGCTTCACAGCCTGATTTTCCCTACAATAAAGCCCCACACGTTAACTTGGCGGAATGAGATCAGAGCCCAGGGGCCTCTGCGTGGAATTAGATCCGAAGTCCTTCCTGACCAATCATATAGCGTAGATGCTCAGCCTGATTCAACAACAAAGCCTCAACCCACATGAACATGCCCATTAAGAGGCGTGACAGCTCGCCAAGTCAAAGAATAAGCCCTACGAGTCTACCAATATGATCCAGAACGCTTCAACCAACATATTCGGAAGCACGACCGTGATAAGGCTGTCTTCCGTGGGATTCTCACCTCGGTTATGTACTGTTGCAGTCGTTGCCTGCTCGCTTCTCCCATTATTGGTCAGTTGAAGATGGTGGCTTGAGAAAAGCTGAAAAGTGCATCGGGACTCATTTCTCTTTCGGGTTAAAGTAACTTGGCGGGATAACGAGTGGTGTGTTGGTCCTGGATCCTGGCAATATGTTACTTTGCGAACCACCTTAAGACCTCTTCTCTTTCTGGCCTCTACATTCATCTCATCTTTGCGTATTATTCTCGCCCTCCCGCAATGCATCCCCGGGCCAAATATCACGGCATCGCATGGAAGCCGTCCTGGAAACATGCTCCCTGGACCGCATTTGCCAGTATACTCGGCTTCGTTGTGTGCTGTGTAGGATTGGCCGCCATTCTCTTCACATCAGACGGCGAAGACGTTACGGCCTGGCCCTCCCCATCTCGAACGATCCCTGTGTCCGTCCTCCTGTCGCTTGCAGTCAGCCTCGCCAACCTCTGCCTCGCTGTTGCACTTCACATTGGCTACGAGATCTCATGGTGGACCCAGGCTATAAAAGGGGCAGAGCTTCGCAAGCTTCAGTTCGATCTCGACGTTCAGCGCCACATCTCTGCCATCTTGAGTCAGAATCTCACCATTGACAAATTCGCCATTGCCGCAGTTGTTTCGCTCGCAGTTAGCATCCTTGATGGACCCCTGATCCAAAGAGCCTCTTTTGTTTCGATAAAAAGAATTCGGACCCTCGTCTATCGGTGCCAGCGTTGACGTCTCTAATGCCTCGTTCTCAGCCGGCTTTAGCACTGTTTCCAGTGGCACCTCGGGTTCTTACCTCTTCACACCGCTGTTCAGTAACGTCAGCCGCGCGTATGCCAACAAAGATGACATTATGCTGCCCATCGAGGGGTGCACGACGAACGCGACGTGCGTCATTACTTTGCCAGCCCCTGGCTTCGATGTGAGCTGTACCGAAAAACTCCTGCCTTACAACTTTACAAATCTCGGTGCTGACGGTTCTGGCAACCAAATCAGCAATCCCAGCCAGATTAATAATCAGGTCACCGGGTTCAATGCCTCGGTCAGGTTCTCGCTGGACTTCAGCACGATCAACACAACGGCCATGTACAAGCCCAAGGCCACACGTGACGGGGATGTGATTCAAAGGGAATGTGTGCTGCGGGTGGCCACAGTCAGATATCCCGTTACCGTCAGCGATGGTGTTGTTACGTTGGAGAGCTGGCAGCTGGGCCAGAATGACACTATCGAACTGGCCCAACCTTGGTCCGGCAGGGGCCTGTCACCCTACCAG
Organism: Fusarium piperis; assembly: GCA_027886205.1. Lineage (NCBI taxonomy): Eukaryota > Fungi > Ascomycota > Sordariomycetes > Hypocreales > Nectriaceae > Fusarium > Fusarium piperis. Next base: position 213,355 of record RZGM01000090.1, read on the forward strand.
ACTGGGACGTTTGATAATGTTCAGACCATGATCGGAGGTTTCTTTTACGTCCTGGATTCCCTCTATACATCATACGGCGTGCTCCGTCTTGGGGCCAAGACAAGCGTACCGTTTATCCTCAACGCCACGGGACAAGCCGCAAGTAACTATCTGAGCTCGGATATATCGACCTACAACAACTGGACCATGACTTGGGACGACCCCACCGCTGACATTGTCAACACAGCCCGAGAGTTGATGCTGCGTAGCGCCATCGCCTACTCAAACTCGAACCGCACGGGTGTGGTGCCCCAAGAGGTCATGATACAGAGGACTGAGGTGTTGAGCGCATACAAGAGCGACTACATGTACTTGGCAATCACGCTGGCTTGCATGGTTCTCCAGGCATTGATCATTGCCTTTCTACTTTTTGGGTGGCATCGTCTCGGCCGCGAAGTATCACTAGACGCGTTTGAAGTCGCGAGAGCCCTCGGGGCACCCTTGCTGCAAGGTGGCAGCTCGAATAGTAACATTCAGAAGGCGTTGTCACCATTACGGTGCGAGAAGCTGCGTTATGGCGAGGTTCTGTACGCGGCAGGCCAATGTCAGACCAGTAGTCATGAAGAGGCAACCCGGCAGACATATGGCAAAGTTGGCTCCCATGAAGGGGTGCAGTTGATCGGGTCGGAGGGTGGATATGAGTTGCAGTCCCATGAGGGAGAGAAGCCGAAGTTGGGTCTTAGGCCGGAGGGGCAGATTGGGGCAGTGAGGCCTGGGATCTTGTATTGATGAGCTACTAAGCCACGGTGTTAGCATCGGAATAATGATGCTATGAAGTGTTGATATTGTGTTCTTTGTTATAGCTGGAACCCGACCCTTGATGGGATAACCGTGCAAAACAGATAGTTGTTATTACTGGCGATGAAGGCTAGTCTGTTGAAAAAGTGAGGAAGCACTTCATCCGGCTTGAAAGATGCAACCATCTCCGCAATGGAAGCGACCCATCTCAAGTTATCTCGACACTTCTCAAGCAAATCCCGACTGGGCCCTCAACCGATCAGACTTCACAACTCATGCTTCATACTTTTCCAACTCCCTTGGAGGCCGCGAGATGGGAAAGCCACCGTCCGAATTGCTTGGCCAATATATAAATGCCAACGACCCGAACAGGGACGAGTTTGTCGGCATCATCACTCTGCATACTCATTCTGGAAATGGTTTTCGGTCTAGCCCGTTGGATTCCATCAGTGACACTTTAGCAAATGTCAAGCGGTATCCTCTCACCGTTCAGGCGCATACTCTATAAGGTTACCAGAGAGGAAAGGAAGAATAGGGTCAACTGGCAGTTTCTGAGGCACAGCACGGTGAACGTGCTTCCATGCCGTTATCTCCTGACGACCGGCCTTTTTTTTATCATTTATCACTGCTTTTATGGAGGTCTCATTGACAGTGACGATGAAAGCGTACCACCATTTGTTGTTGGTGAACCAACATGCTTCTCTAGCTTGAACTGGTGGGGTTGATCTCGGTTGTGGGGCCGGTGTTGATCAGATGTTTCCTGAAGGACGGCGTGGCAATTTCTCTGGTGCCAGAATCGAGGAGGATGGGTTGATATGCCACTGAGGGATATTCTACGCATGGTGTGGCCGGCTGGGCACAGTATTCACTATGATCTGTGGAGCAAGGCAACAACAACGATGGCTAGGCAGGTCTACGATAACCCAAGTCAATCCACCAAAAGAAAAGTTTGAGAGTCGGTGATTCCACAAGGCACAATGGGCAGCAATATCGCCCCTCTTATCGTTGTCCCGGTGACAATGAAATGGGTATTATACTTGAGGCTGGAGTACAAGACCAGACAGCCATTGAAGTCCAAGATTCAAGAGACAATAAGACGAGGTCATTTACCTACTGTTGGTCGATAGTAACTCAAGTTAGGCGCAATAGTACAAGAGATCGCCTCGCCTTCAAGGGCTGCAGAGCTGCAATCGAGCACAAACCTGAACCGTCTAACTTGACTGAGAACAATTCGATATTCATTGTTCAACTTGACTCGATAATATTAGCAATAGGAGAATCAACCGAACTCGGTAGTTTAATATATATAAAGCAAGGCGTCTCAAGAAAAGGGCCAGTACGCCTAAGCACATGTCCTCGGGCGCTTCAGAGTGGCGGTGAACGGGGCTTGAAACCTAGCGACCACAATGGTTGAGAAATCAGCGCTTGAGAGAATAACTTTGCTAGTAATAGCTCATGGTGTCACATCCATCCTCTAGACCTCGGGAGAATCAATAAAATCAATCTCTGGCTAGATGATATTCTTGCTAGCCTCTAAAAACAGATATAAAAGCAGTGCTGCTGATAAAGCGATCGTAGAACATTCAACACCCCGGCTCCCTCTTGAATTCTTAAACAGCACGCAGTTTCGCAAGGACTCGATACTCGACGTAATCCTCTCCGTCAATCGTTATGACGGAACCCTGTGATGCCAGCTTCCCGAGCAAGGGACCATGTGATTTCCGCTGATACACGACGTCTCCGTTGTACGCTGCCTCCTCCCTCGGTCTTATCTGCAGAGCCACCTGGTCAGGCCAGGCCTGCGTGTCTGGGGCCATCTTGTCGTGCGCCTCGCCGCTTATACTAGGCGTGGGCGTGGGAGTAGGCGTCGTCCTCTTCCATTTGATCTGCAAGTCGGCGCGCTCCTGCGCATCCTCGGCACGGGAAATCTCAATATCAGCGCGATCCTTGATGCGCTGCAAAAGTCCAGGAACTCTCCTCTTGGCGGGGATGGAACGTTGTCTCTTGGAGAGGGGGTCTCTGCTAAAAGAGGAATCTTTGTCAGACTTGGTACCGCCGCTGCCGCGAGCACGCCGTCGGAGCTTGGGACTGCTGTTGGCGATGGGCTGCTTGGCGAGTGCAGAATCCGCGGGGTGATGAGTAGGAGATGCTTCTTGAGACTTGGGGAGTACAACTATAACAGGTGATGAGGCATCGGTGCTATCGCTTGGGTCTGAAGTGGATGCTTCTTGGCTGGTTTTTGCCAGCGAGGTGTCTATCCGACACTTGCGAGATCTGGTCAGACGCATTGTGCGAGAGTGATTGTTTGTGTTTTGAATGATGTCAAGTTGTTCTGAATGAGGATCAGTAAAGATCATGACAAGTTGCAACGTCAAGAAAGAGAAGGCCAGCATCTGATGCGTGATCAATTGCCTCTGCCGAGTGTGTGATGACAAGACAAAACGGTCGGAAGCCCGGGAAGTGATGAAAGGCATCAGAAGAGAGTTTTATCATGCTCGAGGCAGTGGTAAACAAAACAAATCAGGTGTTTTCAATGCGTAGCCGCTGCCTTGAGAGGGGGATATTTTGACTTCATCAACGCGTCGTCACTCAAACGTTGATGTCGGTCCCAGCAACGAAGAACTGATCAGGGGACAGAGTCAAGGGGGAAGCTCATAACGTACCGGCTGATTGTCAGCTTGCAGCTGATACTTGAAGCAAGCAGAGAAAAGTGCATCCACGAGAGACAAAAGGACACGAAAGATAACGTCAGTCAAAAAGCTTCAAGCCTCAATTTCTTGACCCTTTGGCCTTTTGGGGAGGGAAGCACAGAAAGACAAGGTAAGGCAAGCCCCAGGTGCGTGCCAAAAAGTGGATCAAAATTATTCCGTAGATGCCCGGCGGCGACGAGACGAGACAGACGATATTAGCCGGCTCTCGGCGGATGCAACCAGGGGGGAAAAAGAGTCTTTATTGCGCGTTAGTCATGATATCACATAAGCTGTAATTTAGAGTCCGAGATGTTCTTGTGTAGATTATGCTATAGTCAACATGGCATTCGCAATCATGCACTGTATAGACACGACACTCAACCTTGACCCAAGAGACACCACCTTCTCAACTAGGGCTCCCACATGACTAGTCCAAGATTGACGGTCCGCGAATATGATGTGATGTGACAATTCACCTCAGATGTGACAATTCACCTCAGAGACTGCTAGACATGCCATTCCCTACCCACGCCCGAAAGAGGGGCCTTGTCCAGCCCCTGCAAGGTTGGTCTGCCAAGCGTCAAAGTGAAAGGACGAGAGCCAGCCACGATGCTCGTATTTGCTGACCAGTCCCGAGCAGTGCGACCGAGCAAACGAATACCTGCTCTGCTCTCTGCTACAAATAATCTCACCTTGACGCCTTTCATCTGTCCGAACCTAGGCCGTCATAGCCCTTGGTCATTGTCTTGGTTTCGTCTCTGCCTCTCGCTAGTCTCTCTTTAGCGAAACTCGGCTTGGGAAACCTGGCACCCAAGCCTCCCCCAATCTCTTGTCTAATCTCTCAGCTTCACTACGAGAATACTTGCCCCCTCCTTTGCAATCAGCCGTGCGCCACTGCAGGTCATCGAGACGTTGTCACAGGTATTACAGCGTCGTCATTTGTGATTTCTCACTTTCCGGAAATTACTCCATAGCCCTACCAGAGACGCTCAACCGTGGAATAACAACATCACAGAGTTACAACCAGAGATCTTATCGGTTCGGCTGGATGGGGTAGCGCCAGTGATGAAGCTTCGGAACAACCGGAGCTCGGAGCAGTCAACCCGTGCTCGCCCTCACGACTCTGAATGAGCCATATTAATCATCGTTGAAACCAAGGTAATTGTGAACAAGTTCCCAATCGTATGCTCCGTCAAAGACGCCATTACCTCAGGCACCGATTCAGCTCACGATTTCCGGTGAATAGCAGGCAGGTAATTCCCAACATCGAGAGATTGGCATTGAGGAGACAGCCGTCCATCTGACGATTGTTTGTTTAATACATCAAACCAAGGACAGCACACGCAAAGCCCACAGTTTAGGCATCCCACGTATGCCACCTTTGTCCACGTCCGGTCACTTGCTTGGCTACATACTTTTGACTCTTACTCCCAAAAAGAATCCTTCCTCTTCGACAAACGAGTCTCAGTCCCGGCGCATATCTTTAGCAAATCTTGCCAAATTCCTTGCGACAAGCGAGTGAGACGATATATCCTCTCAACTATACCTCACAAGCATTCAATAAAGCAGCGATTTCTCAAACCCGGACATGGTTTCGGTTTTGTTTCCGAGCCATGTTATTCCGGATATCGACGTAATGGGTGGATCCCAATGCAGCCGGTTGTCAAGACTCGGTGGCAACATTGAATGATGTGTTTTCCCGATATTAACCGCCCAGTGCATTTGCTCCCAGAGTTTGATCGAGAGTTTCTTCTCTTTGTGTATCAGGTATCGGTCCGTGTCAGCCGAGAGTTGTTGGGGATCTTCTCGATTGTAACCGATACTTCTAGAATCACCAGCAACCTTAAGGATATCCTTTCTTTATACTAAATGAAGTCATACTAGTGAAATACAGCCGAAATCCATTCTTCGAGATAAGAGGTCTCCTCTGGAGGGCTGCTTGAGGAGATGGGTGCTGAGATGATAGGATCCGTCGTTCCCGGATGGTGCCTTGACATGCCTCACAAGGCCTGCTCTCACAAAGGACATTACGAGTTGAGCAGTAGATTTCCAGGTTTTAGTTGCGTTCCTTATAATATGAATGACAGCATATCCAATTGGCCGGGCTGGTATATGACTTGAATTTGGTGCAAACTATGGCAATTCTGGCAAGTTGACTTTGAGAAACACTACGCTTGTTGTATGTCTATGCTGATTAAACTACCTCATGATAGGAATAACAAGCTAGACTAATTTAACTTATGAGGCAACCAAATATTCATGGCTTGATGTGATCAAGCGTCCGGCGTGCTTTCTATGCCCTTCGACTTTAATAAAGTGCAAATAGCTTGTGACTATCATCGTTGCTACCTAGAAGACTCGACTCGATGCTTGTCGACATCTATTCAACTTTAGAAATAGAGGTCAGTACTAAATAAATACAAGGTATTCGACACGTAATCACGTCACCCGAAATGAAAAAACGTGAAACGATGCTTCTCGTCAAATCATCGGCAGACAGATGATAGGTCGATGCTTCTCATTACTGTATCACGAGTCTAGGTCGACTTGTGCAACCACAGAGTGTGGGTAGGAGCACATGATTATCATCAAAACATGACACGCTTTTTGCTCGTGAGACGACATCTCAACTTAGTCTCTGTTCATTTATCAAGTCTCGTTATTCTCTGTGATTGTGGAAAGCGGTTTAGGTGCATGATTGCATGTTGAATCTACAGCCGTGAGTAACGGACAGATTCGAGCATATCCTCTTGCTGACAGCCCAGACTTTTCCTCTCCCACCCTCGCATACTATCCTTTTCTACCATCAACCATCAACCAAGGCTCTACTTCACCTCAAGCCTTCATACATAACGACGGTACAACATGTGCACCACAACAATCACAAGATTCTACTGCATCGTATGCAGCTACCTCGTCTCTTTCGAACAGGACGAAGAAAAGTGTCAACACGTCAAGAGCAAAACCCCAGCGAAGTGCAAATTGGCCATCGAAATCAAGCAAAAGAGCGTCGACCCACAGCAATGTCACAAATGCGAAGCAAGACTAGCCAAGGGGAAGCAACCTGTGAAATGAACGCGGGTTTGGTCAGGGGAATGAATGCTTATGAATTATCGCCCTGATAGAGCTCGCTGAATTATCAAGTCATCCTTTTTGCGCCTAAAAGCCAATGCTAGCAGCCATTTGTTCCTGTGGTAGTAAGCCTACCCATTCCGGTGGCTGCTGTTGTCGCTTTTTCATCATGTACACTTCCTTTGCGATGTGTTTTACTTGAGATCCTAGGTGTTGTGCCACGGACCACATCTCGGCGTACTTTACGAGGGCTCCAATGTTGAGACGAATGTTTTGGCGGAGCTCCTCGTCGTCTTGGGCCACGAACGCCAGTGACCACTTGCTAAGGTGGATGGTTGAGGAGAGCGTCACCATGTAGGCGAAGAAGTGTGTATGTGTGAGCAGGGAGACGCGGTAGGTGATCAACTTGCTGAGCTCCCTCGCAGCTCGAATCGTGCGTTTTGTGTGTAGGTTAAAGGCATCGACAGACGCGGCTGGCGTGTTGGGTGCGCATGCCTTGATGTAATAAGTCGAAGATGGATCCAGCTGCGAGTGAGGTTGGTGCAGAAGAATAGAGATGGCGTGCCACATCATGAGTGCTTGGAACATCATCTCGTCCAGCTCACCATTAAAGTGAGCGTCATGTTTCGAAGCTGGCAGTCGAAGCCTCCAATTAGCCAGGAGGGTGTCGATGTGTTCAACCTGTGTTGGCATTCTCTGAAGCGTGCCCAAGAAGCAGGCACATTGGATGCGATAGGTGTACGACGAGAACGGCGTGCCATCGAACAAACCAATGTTTTCCATATCTTGCGGGTGCATGGGAGGAGGTATTTGCTAAACTTCGTGAGCATACGATCAAGGCAGGGCGTATGAAGCGACTTACTCCTGTGAGATATTGGTACTCCTCGCAAGGCAGTGCAACATCCGTAGGCACATCATACAGAGCAAAGCTGTTTGTCTGATGCACACCCGACATGAGGGCATCCACAACATAAAGCTCCCACCACGACCTCCGCCAGCTCTCTTCCAATATCGGCATGCCTCGTCCGTTGGCAGTCGCGAATAGATGTGTGTTCATGCCGATCTGTACAGAAACGTCCCTCGCCTCTGCCATGAGCTTTCTGACCTTTTTTCTCTGCCGGTTGCCGTCGAGTCCGATGATGAGAAGCAACCTAGCCTGCACCAAGAAGCCGTCCTTAAGAGGGTTGCCGTCTATTAGGCGAAACGCGTCTCTGAAGAGACTGTGAGAGGTGTGTTGCTCAATATATAGAGAACCAATCCAGCGCATAGCCGCGAGGAGAGGTTCCAGTGAGTTATCCTGTACTAAGACGAGAAGAGGCTCCTTGGGTGGTACAAAGGGGTGAGCTGCATGGAAATTCTGGTAGAACGAGTCGAGGTACTGCTCTCTTAGAGGAAGCATCCGAGGTACTTCAAAGCCAAAGCCCACATCTAGTTCGTCTATACCACCAAAAGGACTCTGGAATGCGAAAGCAGGCAGACCACCTGACGCAGTAGTTTGGGCAAATGTGGTGGTTGGGAAACTCGTGTTGATGCCGGGATAACTTGAGTCAATGCCCGAGAACATGGAAGGGTCAAAGATGGCAGGGAATTCCAGTGCGGGTGGGGGTACAGGTCCGATTGTGGTTGTTGTGAGAGCAGCAATAGGCACGGGATTAGCAGTTGCAGCAAGACGACTAGCAACTTGAGTCGCCGTGCGTTTACGGCCTTTGTATCCGCGACGAGACGCGACATAGACGCAGTCCAGGTCTGCAGCGCTGCAGCGGGAACAAGGACGCTGGCCATCACATTTGAGGTGTTTACTACGCTAGGAGCGAAACCAAGTTAGCGTTCAACTACATTCAAGTATTTAACACATTATTATCACACGAATACAGCAAGAAAGAGGAAAATAAGTCCGGAAAAACAAAGCAACTCACGCAAGCAAGGCACGCAGCAGGGACTGAAGGGAGGTTCGCGCGAGTGACAGCCGCCGTCCTAGGCCCTGTAGACGGCAGCGTAACAGGCGCAGGGCCCTCAAAACCAGGAGGCAGCTGCGAGTTCGGAGCGGCAGAGACCAAGAGCGGGTTATCTTGACTCAAGAAGTACTCGGTGGGGGCGGCATCGTAGACAGGCCATAGCGGGTCCATTCTGAGCACCAACGTCGCGAGAAGGACATGGACAAGGTGTTTTCCGTGTCAACGAGTATGGGTGCGTGAGAAATGCAAGTTAATCTCATCAATGACCGAAAAGTGACGACAGCAAAAATGCGTGCGACGGGGGAACACGCAAACATATCCCGAGACAATTAGATAGTCCAATGTCGCACATGAAGTGGGACCTGACAGACGGAAGAGAGTTCATCCGAGCCCCTGAAAGTGACTGGATCCGGCGAAACGGTTGTTCGCAAGGGGTTGAATGGATGGAACAAAGATGAGCCGAGGTCGTCTAGTAAGCGAGAGGCAGAAACTCTATCCTGACAAATGAGAGAGTAATACGAGAGGATTCAGTCTCGAACGGAGAGATCAATGGCGACATGGGCTTGGCGTGGTGTGAGGTGCGGCAGGGACAATAACAGCAATACCCGTATCAATATTAATATGTTCTCTATCATATATCCAGTCCGATCGTCAATTGTTGATCAGTCCAAAGCAAGACAACGAATGCCGATTACGGATAGTGCCTTGAGTTTAACTTTATTATCTGGGTCTTGATGCAGGGTTCTCCTATGCCGACGAACTACTTACCCTAGAGCAATGACCAGGATGAGAAAATTTTGCAATAAGCACAGTAGGTCTAACTTGCGATAAACTTTCCATGAAATGATTTCCCGCCAATATTCCGTCAGCAGTATTTAGAGAGCAAAGGAGACGGTGTGCAGATAAAAGAGGGAAAGGCATTGCTTGGCTGCGCTGTGGAGACAGACTGACTGTGCTTGGATGGCAGAGAACGGGAGGGATTAATGCGTGTCACAAATGCCGAGAAAAGGAAACAATTAGGTACATGTTCTTCATGAAACCTTCCTTGTCAGCCAAAAGATGAGAGGGACAAGAAAAGTGTCACAATTGCACATGGGCATAGCTCACCGCCATAGTTTAGTGATGGACAGTGACTCAAGTCTTCAAGACAACTATCGCACCGGCATCACCAAGCAAGCACCATTGCAACATGGTCACTCACTAGAAGTACTCCTGTTATAAGAAAGTGAAGAGAGACATAAAATAACTCTCATCTAAGAGCCCGTTTCTGTCATCTAGCCATGGCATCTGGTTTCTTTCTGTGGTCTGCCCCATCGCACTCGGAAGAAACATCCTGTAGCCAATTTGGAAGTCGTCTCTCAACAAGCGGGTTTAGCTCAGTTGGGAGAGCGTCAGACTGAAGTCAAACTTCAATCATATGATATCTGAAGGTCGTGTGTTCGATCCACACAAACCGCATATTTTCTTTTTGACATTGGTCGCTTTTTTGCTAGGCCTTTCTCCATTTTGTGGGGGGCAACACTGAATAGACTTGTGTGACCTATAGAACAAGTAGAACTTTTAGTCTGTGAGCTCGGCCGTGAGCCAATGGATAAGCAGTTACTTTTGCCAAACATTCTCAGAGACCGCATCCTGTCTTTACTCTTTTGTTTCAGCCCTTGATTGTCTGCCATTTGGCAAAAAGGTGACTGGCCTAGCGGACCCGGCTGCAAGCTCTGTTGTCTTGCCCCAAGTCCCACTCACGATAAGGGCGGGCTCCATCTGCTGTCTAACTTTTGGGGACATTCACTAATATGATAGCAAAATGGGACAACTACAGATGCTTTTACGTTGTCGAGCACTTAACTTATCGAAAGACGGAGCCAAAAGGTAAAATCAAGTCCAAAGAAGCATCGATGTGGAGGATAGCCACCAGCCTCCCGAGACACCACCATAGAGATTCAAGGCAAAAAGATGCACCAAGAAACATACAACAGCAGGGATTCGCTGGTCGTCACCGACCCAACTACTAATCCGCCCCTTACTGGCTTGACTATGGGAGAGCGGACGGGATCCCGTATTTTCCAGTAGGTATGGTCGTATGTGCCTGAGAGGGTGAGGCTTGCAGCTCATGTTCGATGAGGCTCAATGGCGGCTGGTTCTCGATAAGCATAGGCAACTCGCCAATCACGTAGAAAACAGTAACATCAATCCGTTAGACAATAAGTAGGCTTCGTCGTAATTCTGCAGCTCACCGGTTGGGGGCTGGCCAAACAAGCCCTGATCCGCTCAACGCATTCGCGGATGACACCAACATCAGCAGGCTCTTGCTACACTTTGAAAGTATCCCAAGGGCCTCACATAATGCACGGTATTGGATAGAACAGATCAGTGGTTGCCGCGAGGTGTCTGACATGGTACGCGCGTGACCTGCAGTCGTCTGGTCAGGGTGCCACTGCCCAAGCAAGCTGGGCGGAACGCCACTGGTAACAACGAATTGTCACATTCTCTGAACAAGAAGACAGAAGCTGAGACCTCTTACCTTTGCTGTTTGCGACTTGGGCCACGGCATTATATTTCGAGTTTCCCCGTTATGTTTCCACCAAGCTATCTTGCCTGTCGCCAAGTGCTTGGGGTAACAATCCATCAGGCTGAATGAGATCTTGACCTTTCCATTCTGCCAGCTCTCCCCTCACTTCAATGCAGGCTGCGGCCTTCTTAGCCTTGAAATTCTGTTGTGGCGTTCTAGCTGAACATGTAACATCTTGGCAACTCCTGCAATAGAAATATTTCACTTTGGTAACCAGTCATGACTTGCCACGGCAAAGACGGGAAGTCTGTGGTTGCAGCTGAGAGAACTGACAGCTTGAAAGGCCAAAAAGACGGCCTTTGGGTGGTACAGTATTCTCACGTCAGCCTGCATTAGAGGCACGGCACGGCACGGCACGGCACGGCACTTGCAGCCTGGTTTTCCATGGTTGTCGGGACATCTTATTCTTTATGTTGAAATGTGTTTAATGGAGATCATGCTGGGATACTGATCCCTGAATACCTTCAGCTGAAGCTGTCTTTGTATGGGAAGCTGTTAAACTCAGAGCACCAGATAATCATTCTCAGTAAACTCGCTCAACCGCACCCTTCCAACGAAACGGCAGTTGAGCCTTGGCGTTTACTCCGCCTCATCCCGATTGCAGCCTCTCGACCAAATCAGCGTGCGTCTCTCGACACACCCACGGCACTTGCCGAGCGCCTCACTCGTATTTCTGCCCCTACCAACAGCAATCAGCATCAAGAACCTTTGCCGCCTGCAGGGCTCTGCCTCTGAAGGTCTAAGCCTCAATCTTTCAAGCAGGCTCTGGCATTGTAGCTTTTACAATGCAGTGGTGGTTTTGGTGCGACAGTGAGGCCGTGTTTTTGGCCCAGCTGAGAGAAATGTGCAGTTTTTGTAGTAGCATAAAGTCGTGATGATGACCCATTGATGTTTCTCAGATCCAACAGACAAACCACTTCTGCCTTTACCCACAGTTCCTGATTACCTTTCCTTTGCCATTGACTTGAAAAATCCTCATCCGCTTCACAATGCTGTCCCGTCTCCTTCTTGGTGTCGCTGCTCTGGCTAGCTTCGTCACTGCCGCCCCCGCCATCGAACCAGTCACTCACGCTGTCGAGATTCGTTCCGATAGCGAGGGTTCTGGTATTGAGGTTTGGGAGAAGGATGAATCGGGAGGACTTGAGCGGCGTGCCAAGAAAGGGTCCCACTTCCTTCTTGTCAATGCGACGCCCTGGAAGATGACTTTGTCTGGTCGCTCGAGCTATCAGATGAACGTGTGGGAGTTCCCTAGGACTATTGAACCAGGTGAGACAGTTACTAGACTAAACAACGTTTCATGTAGGCTAACAAGGTATCAAGGCACCTCGAACAGGATCTATATAGAAGGCGAGGGTCACATCGATGACGGCGGTGAAGCGAGCTACCGCTTCCAAGACCTGCCTGGTCACCCCGATTTTGAGTTTAGATACTCGGGAAAGCTGGGAATAGATAGAGTCCCTGGTGCTGGCATCAGGTTTACCACTCTCGAGACTCTCAACAACAAGCCTGGCTCGTTCCACAAGCTGGAGTGGCGTGAGGACAACAACATACCCTTCATCATCGCGAGCTCTGAGAAGGATCCCAGGAACCCGTCGATTCGCCCGTGGCTTGTTTCTACAAACCCGCCTCAGGATTGGATGCACGCTACCTACCCCAGGATCTCGTGCCTCAAGCTCCGGGAACTAGCCATGCCCGGAACACACAACGCTGGCATGTCCCAGTTCAACGGATTCTCGGGCGGCGCGTCGTCCGGAAACACAAAGACCCAAGAGCTCAGCGTGGCGAGTCAGCTGGAATACGGTGCCCGCTGGTTCGATATTCGCCCTTCCAAGACCGGTGGCAAGTGGGCTACCGGCCACTACTCATTCCTACTTGGCAGTTGGCAGGGCGGCAATGGCGAGTATCTCGACGACATAATCGATGGCATCAACAGGTTTACCGATAACAACAAGGAGCTCATCATCTTGAATCTTTCTCACGGCTTTAACTCTGACAACTTTAAGGGTGATGGTGACGCACGCATCAGTCAGGGGGAATGGGAAGACGTTATGAGGAAGCTGGAGAGAATTAACCACCGCGTTGAGAACCGAGGCGGTGAGCCGGATCTCTCTCGACTTCGCGCTTCGGACTTTATCCAGGACCGTGCTGCCGTCATCATTGTCGTCGATGCTCAACTCTACAAGACTGAAGACAGAGTTGACCTTTCTGCATTTGCAGACAAGGGCTTCTTCCGACGCAACCAGCTCCCTTTGTACGACAGCTACGCCGGCACGAGCATCCAAAACGATATGATTGCGAACCAGCTGGACAAGATGAGAAAAGAGCGTCAGTCTACAGACTCTCCCATGTTTTTGCTCTCGTGGACCTTGACGCAGGGTATCCTCAATATTATTGAGAACGGCAAGGGAGCCAACCGCGCCCTCATCGAGAAGCTCTGGCCTGCCATGTCCTCGTCGACGTATCCCAGCATCATCAGTGTTGATGCGTATCCTCCTAACAGGGACTTTGCGGCGCTGAGCATGGCTATCAACTACCACTTTGCACCGCGCTGCTGAGTTTTGGGGAGGCATTTATGCAGACCATGACTGGTTCATTCCGATTTTGATGTTTTCTATGTGTAAGGAGGCGCAGGTGGATCCGGGATTGAGAAGAATGAGTTATGAGTAGATGGAAGTGTTGGGGTATGTCTAACACGAGACTGACGAAGGAGAAGGAAACAGTGACAAGAACACTTAGTTTGCGGTGCTGCTTTTGTAACGAAAGCGGTAATAGAGTCACTCCGGCAAAGATTGTGATATGGCCACTAGACAACATACATATAAATATGTCAGGTTATGCATATCTTACTACTGCTCTGCCGATGCCCTCCAAAGGCACAGGTTCCGGCGCGGGTGTAACTGGTTGTTGAGTGTTTTGAGCAGCTCTGCCTTCGACATCCTGCACAGCAGTCATTTCCTCCCCTGGACTGCCTAACCTTCGAGATGAACGAGGAATCCTGAGTCCCCGAGGTAAACCAGGAATCCCTAGTCCTCGAGATAAACGAGAATAAGTCCAAAAATATAGAAATGTAAGAACGAGAAGGCCCAAAAGCACTGCGCTCCCGTATCCCAGAATTTCGGCGCCGAGAAAAACATTGTTGAACATGCCGACGACGAACGAGGAGAGAACTAAGCCGCCATATGAAAAGAGGCTAAGTACTAAAATGGTGCTGAAGATCCAACTCACATAATTCCTGTAGTAGTAGTCACGTTTGAGTCTGCTCTTAGCCTCCTTGATGGTGGCGATGACGGTCATGATTATGAAGATGATGACAACGATGGCTCCGAGCAAGACAGCCACGCCAAAAAAGTCGTAGAGTAGAAAGCCCAGATCCACGAATCTGGTCTGCATACTGAGAACTCCTGCAGCGAGCGATAGAGGCAGAAAGATTGTGGCGAGAAGGGTAAGTCGCTGAACGCTTCGGGTCCGGTTCGCATCCCTGGCTAGTTGGAGGTACTTGAGATCGTGGTCGAGCCCGTCTGAAATCTGTTGCAATCGCTCCTTAATCTCTCGGCAAATTCCGCGCAATTCTGCCTCAATGACTGCGAATTGGGCTAGTCTCTCGGGTTGTCCAGAGACGGGGAGTGACGCTCTGACAACGTCAACCAACGATTCAGTCGCCGTGATGAGTTCCTGGCCCATTTCACGCAGGTCTTTGTATGTGTATGAGTGCTTTGTGATTTCTTGGAGGTTCCACTGCCGTAGCTGGGCCCGTGCTGGGTCGATGTTGTCATATATTTCTCTCTTATCTCCAAGGACAATATGTGCGAGGAGATAGACAAAGAAATTTAAGCATACTTGGTGGAACTGCAAGAGAAAGGCCTGTTTCCAGTTCTCACTGGACCTGATGAGACGATAATTGAGATCGAGATTACTGAGTTCTTGGTATAGTCCGGTCGTGGTAGAGAACTGATCGGCTGGGGGGAGATTGTCAAAGTGCTTAGCGTCTTTGGGGACCACAAATGCGTGGCATTCTAGTTCGACTATTGACAACATCAGCAGAGTATCTTGCTAGTGGACAACTCCTGTACCTACCTTGGCGTTTCTGGTCTTGGCCCTCGGACACACGGATGCATCTCAATACACGAATGTATTTCAGCACACGGGCTACAAATGCTGTTTCGTACGCCCTGACATGATACCATGAGTTCCAACCATGTCTTCTCCACTGAGACGAGAGTAACGTGAAGCCTGATAAATGCTCGCTGTCCAACACTTGTTCATCTTTGGATACCTCTCGAATTGTCAAGCGGATCTTGTCTGCATCCTGCGGCGATGGAACAGGAAGATTTTCGCCGGGTTCCCATATTGATTTCCGGATAGGTGAGCTCCAGTCGCCATCACCTGTAAGCGGAATATCCCAGACGCCGTGGAAGGTCTTGTCTTTGTCGAGGCGAACGCGCTCCTCCCACTCGGCAGAGTCGAGAGGTCCTGGCCTAGGCCCGCGCAGAGCGCGACCAAACATGGCTCCCACATCGACGATTCCCGCTTCAATGAGAAACATACCGTTTGAGAGGATGTCAAGGGCACTGAGGGGATCCATTGTTGAAGATGCGAGTATCGAGTGGTTTACTTGTGATCAAGTTAGGTGATGTGATGAGATAAGGCTGTGGCATTCAGCGGGGTATCTTTTCAGCTGGCTACACGTGACTCTGACTTGGCGTTCTGCTTGGAAGTGAGGCTGTGACATCTCGACATCAAGGACTGGAAGCGTAGCTTATATTGGGAGAGAGGTTGATGGTGAATCGTCAGATTGAGTTATGAATACCACGGTCATCAAGGCCCACCCAGCATGGTTCCTTTACAGGGGACAAACTCTATCTCACTAAGCAAACCACCAAGAGTAGCAAGAATGCGCATGCTGTGAGAGAAATATAATGCAAGGACCAAAAAGTAAACCAACAAGCTGAGCACGAAATCACGCAACCGTCAGACAAAAATCAGGGCTTGGCCGGGGATTGAACCCGGGACCTCTCGCAAGCTTAAGTCGATTTGACTGCCCAAAGCGAGAATCATACCACTAGACCACCAAGCCAGGATGTTTGATGGCGGCCGAGGGCGAAATTAGTTACTATGAGGGATGCATACGGTAGACAAGATTAGCATCAGAGCACCTAGACCCATAAGATGCATCGCGCTCTTGTCTCCAACTCGGCTCTGGTACTGGGCAATTCTCTTCTTTATATTATCTCAACCTGAATCTATGCGCAGAATTCCCCCCCACTACCTACGGGGCAGCCTGTCACACTTGATGATCACTCTGGAAAGCAGACATTGGCCCCTTTGCTATACATCCTGGCAAGTACCGCGATGTTACAGAAAGACACAGGGAGGTTTTAAAATGGGTCATTAAACTGTGAGAACCAAAGTACTATCCCGTGCGGAAATTTTCCATAATTCGGATCAACTAATACTACTCCCTTCTAGATCAAAGTAACTTCCTTCCTCCAGGGGCCGAAAGACCCATCCAATGGTTCACCATTTCCCCAGACAATTAGAGTACCTAGCCCAATACGCTCAAACATGTCCCCATTTGGTCGAAGAATGAGGCCCTTGTACGGAAGGTCGCGACTTTCAGGACACCCCAAAAGGAGAATGAGAATCTTGCCCAGAGGCTTAGGTGTAAGATCCAGTGTATCAAACTGGAGATCAACCCCGTACTGCCCCTGCTCAATGTTAATCTTGAGATTCTCACGATTTTCCTCATCTCCAAAGTCAATAGTCATTAGGGGAGCTTCTAAACGCAACGTCCTCTTCGAGCTGTCGGTAAAGTCCATCTCATCTCGTACCGCTGGAAACACGTCAGACTTGGGGGGTTTGACGTATCTGTAAGCCAAAGGTCCAGCGAAATACGCCCTGGAGCCGCAGGAAGCCCATGACCATGTCGGAAAGTACTCGAGCTTCTCACGCTTCTCAACCTGAGCATCATAGGCAGCCCATAGTAGTCCATCCGCGAGATTCGAGCTGAATACGCCTGCAAAGTATTCCGTGCTGTGCATGTCGGCAAGACGTCGCCCGAGGCCTTGGATAGCGATCAGACGATCCTTCTTGAAGGTGAAGCCTCTGTTCAGGTAATTTCCGGCAAGCTGAGTCCACACCTGGCCCAGCGCTTTGTCTGCCTTAATATCAAAGATGCGGTACATATCTTCGGGGCCCGTCTTCCACGCCTTCCAGCCCTCGGGGTTGAATTCGGAAGCTGAAGATACGCTCGGACACTCCCAGAATAGACCGACACTGGACCAGTGGAGAGTTCGAACGGACAGTGTTGTTTCCTGGAGACACCAGCCTCGTGTCATGAGGGGTTCCCGTGGGAGCCAGTCCAGGATGTTTGGAAGAGGGCATGGGAAGTACATGTACTCGCTGCTCTCTGGATCGAATGAGATCACACATGCCTTTGTCGGATACCGCTGGGCGACTCGCTCGGCAAAGAGTCCTTCGCTGCTGTCTGAGGCCCCGGATGCTGCAATGAGGCAGTGGGCGTTGGAGTAGTAAGCGCCCATTTTTGGGGCCTCTGCCGTCCAGTCTTCGTAGTATTTATCCTTATCATGAGATTGGATAATGCAGAGGGCATCTACCCATAAGTAGCGAATACCTACAAGCTGGCTTAGTTTGATTGCATCTTGGATCGTCTTTGGGAGCTGAGACGTGTTAATGGCTTGTCGTCGGTTCTTGATGTTGGCACGCGTCGTTTTGGCAGGGTCATTGCCAAGGCCCCAGCAGTAACTGAGGGCGAAATAGTTGGGTTTCTCAGCTTGGAACTCTTCTGCAGGGACAACCAGTCGGACAATACTAGAGTGGTCGTGACCAACATCAATCAGCCGTGTTGGAATGGAGTGGGTGTCGTCTTGTTGTCTCTTTCGGCCATCACAATTCTCGTGAAGGCCCTTGCCAATTGTGCAGTTGTGAATCCAAGGTTTGATAAGTGTTTGAACAAGGCCATTGAGATCATGATTGAGAGAGTCTGGAGCAAACCCTGCGTATCATTAGCCCCAAGATAACATGGAAACAAAGAGGGGAGAGTTACGTTTGGCAGGGAGTCTGCTCCCTTTGATCCCACCAACGAGCCCATCTTGAAGCTTTGCAAACTCAAAGCTTTCAAAAAACTCGGATTTTCCAATCTTGAAAGTGATGTGTGGGCTGAGAGACGACTTCAACACCTCAATCACGATCGGGCCTGAGCTTCGATCTTTTGGGCATGAGTTATGGTAGATAGTTGAGGCTCGGAAGCTGGCACAGAGTGAACAGCCCGCAGCGGCCGACTCCTCGAGGGCGGTAAAAGACTCATGGTGGTTGAATGTGATGGTCCCTTTTTGTTCTTTTGGGGCCGACTTTTTCCACTCCC
This sequence comes from Fusarium piperis, assembly GCA_027886205.1. Taxonomy (NCBI): domain Eukaryota; kingdom Fungi; phylum Ascomycota; class Sordariomycetes; order Hypocreales; family Nectriaceae; genus Fusarium; species Fusarium piperis. The sequence continues at coordinate 231,799 of RZGM01000090.1, forward strand.
ACCAAATGTCACGACACCTGTGACACCTCCACTCAACAGTATGGACGGGCTCTTGCTCATTTGTCATGTTTGCGAGACTGAAGATAAGAGAAAATGAAACAGGCGGGGAAGATGCATTCCAGGCTCCAGCTGAAGATGCATGTCAGCCGCACGAGGCGCAGGATTATGAGAGCGTTTCATTGGTTAGCTGTTCTGTCTCTTGCTTGCTGCCGATCGCTGCGAATAAGAGGGGTTTATTGGAAGAGAGCCGAAGCTCAAGAAGGACGAGATGGATTGAGACTTGCTGGTTGAGACTTGAAGGCTGAGAAGGGTACGTTAGAGGTCACAGACTTGAAGCGGCCTCTACGCTCTTAGTCCGAAACCAATAGAGGCCTCTTCTAAATTGGATCAAAATTGCATCAAAATCGATTTTAATTAGACTCTAATTTGAATCTCAATTGAATCTAAAACGAATCTAAAGATTCCATATCTAAATGGGGATTCTTTCAAATTACTGGGGATCTATTCCCTCGCCTTCAACCCATAGAATCTTATTTGTCAACCCTGAACAGGATACCCCAGATACTTAAAATGTTCCTCGACAGATCCCGAGGCATTAGACCATTCAGTTATCTCGTTTTCGTTAGCTACCCAGACGACTCCAGCCATGCCCATGGCATTCGTGAGGGCGTCTCGCTCAGCACCAGAGTGTCGACGAGGAACAAGACACATCCAAGAAGACGTCAGCAGGAGGTTGTGTGGTGATGAAGACGAGACTTGGTGTCCTTGTGTCTTTAGAAACTCTTGATGTCTTGATTGTAAAATTTCGTGAGCCTTGATAACATCGTCGGCGGTGCTGTTGTCTGGTAACCTTAACACAAAATGCGCGTATGGCACCCCGGAAAGACCGCTCGTCACTTGGTCCGTTGATTCTGCTCGCGCTGGGAAGATTTGAAATCCTATCTCCTCTGGCGGCGGATATGGCATGATCTGCATGTGCTTGTGGCCTTGACTGGAACCTGATTCAGCGCCGCAGTTGTAAAACATCATCAGGCGTGAATCTGTTTGTGCTCTTGAAAGGTTTTGCAGCGTGGCCCACGACGCTCCAAGATCGGAAGCGTCAAGCAAGTCAGACTGAGGTGCGTACTGACGAGTAACAAGGATGAGACTTGGGCGATAGACGCAGTACATGTTGAGAATGAGGGTATGCGATGAGCGAACGTGGCACAGTGTAAACTCTAGATCGGGATTGGCAAACGGGTTGCGCTTGACATGGTTTGCCTTGCGTTCAGGTGCGTCGGCTGGGAGGATGGGCTTCTTGTCAAGCTGTGGTGCGAGTTGGAAGGCCACTTTCAAGTCATCTTTCTGGTACAAGGTTGTTTCATATGGACCATGGAAGAGTTTCCCGTTTGACTTGAGGCCATCGAAACGCGTGAGTGCTTGGCCCCAGAGGCCTTCAGGAAGAGAGAAATGAGCGTCTTGGGTTGCCATGCCGAGTATGTTGCATCTGAGGGGGAAGAAATGAAGACTTGCAAAGAGTTCGAAGATGGTAGGAATATGTCGTGATCACCGCCCAAAAAGAACACGTGGTCTGCTCCGCCACACTGGCTAGACAATTGTGCCATGGATAAGCAACTCTCAGCATGCAACACTTTATTCGACTACTTGCGACTATGGTTAAATAATCTTAATCATATATAAGTGTACTCTTTGAGAAAACCACGAGGCTCCCTGACAATTCCACGCACGCGGGTCGAAGAAGAATTGAGGTAAGAGGATAAAGAGACGAGCTAATCCTCCCCCAAGGATATCTTTTAGCTACAAAGGTATGATGAAAATGATAATGTAGTATACAAAAAATATAGCTCAAGATATTATAACCCTGATCATCTGAAGACAGAGTTTTTGTAGCAAAGGAGACAGGTAAACTCAGTGGGTGACCAGTATTTGCCTCCATCAAGCCAAGTGTACAGAGATTGAGCATGGAAACGCGAGTGGTGACATATTGGGAACTCGCTGTGAAAACAAGTGATGTAGAGTCCGCTGTTGATGCTTTTTCAACTTGGTTTTCGGCCAGCGCATCACCATGCTGATAGATGCCTTGGAGTGCATGTTAGATTTCTTCCGGCGCTTCACGACGCTAGTGAATGTGTTCGGGGGAGGCACAGGAGAAGAAGCATGAGTGATGTTCGGCAGCGGCTTCTTGGGGTTCGCGAATTGCATCATGATGTCGTTTTAGAGATGTGTTTGAAGGTCTGGGGATTTGAAGACGCATCTTAGTTATATGGTCAGGATAGCGCCCCGGATTGGCACTCTAGAGATGTGTGATGAGTATCTTGCCATGCTGGAGGGCGATGGAGTCTTAGTGATGGTGCAAAGACAAATCGTCTAGGCAACTGGTCAAGGTAAATTATTCCAACCCATCAAGCAAACTTTGAGATGGTTTGTTAAAAAGAGGAATCTGAGTTTAGGATTTGGGTGATATAAAATTGCTTCTGGACCAGTACAAAGGGGCCATTCTGCATAACCTACCCCTTGATTGGAGAGTATTTATCGCGGGGCCCAAACATCTACAATGACTATCAGCCTCAGGGTAATCGACAGAAATTTATCTCAACAGCTTATTTGTTGGCGTGTATCCTTCTCTGACGTCTGCTATTTATCGGCTTTGTCGTTAACGCCCGCGGTAAGCCAATCAGAGTGTACATAGTGACAGAAACTCGCAAAAAATAAACCTCAAGCTTGAATGGCCGAGTGGTTAAGGCGGTGGTCTTAAGCACCACTCCCGTGAGGGATCGTCAGTTCGAATCTGGCTTCAAGCACTTGATTTTTGCATCGCCTCTCTAAATTTCGTAGCACCAGGCTCCTACCTTTGTTCTTTTGTCAAAAGACCCTTCGGTGTTGACTGCGAGCAAAAGGAGGGGTAACCGCTGATGGACAGCGACATCTGGCATAACTGCATCGACTAAGATATATTATTTAATAATACGTTATATGAAGATTTAGAGGCATCATAGCAAGAGACTGATGCGGATATGGCGATTTGTCTTGGTTTGACATCATAGTTCAAGGCCTTTATATTTGTTAGTTATCATTACATAATATATTAAGCTGTCCTTGGTAACTGTTTACTACTGCTCGTTGAGGTAAAGAAGCCTCCTCAGTTGCATCTCCGTGTCCCCGAGAGCCATTCTACATATTACTCAAACCATTCACTCATGCCTTGGCTTCATCCATCAGTCTTCTATATGCATCCTCGCCATCCTCACTCGGCGGAGGCGAGATACCATCATGATCCTCATGGAACTCCCACTCCTCCATCTGACGAGGGGAAACGTGATCAATCCAGTAGTCGATAAAGTTATCCACCTCATCCTCCGCCGAGCGTGTTAACCTCCGGAATGCTTCTTCACCATCTTCGCCGTCTTCTCCAGATGGAGGCTCGAGGCCATCTTCAGACTCAAGGGAATGGAGGAACATGGCACTTTCCTCAGCCATCTGGAGCACGTATGAATGAAACGAGGCTTCTGACGGGCAGTCGGCCAGGTATTGGGCCTCCCACTCCGCCTCCAACACGGCCTCGTATGGAGTCCTGTCGTCCAAGGGGATGTATTCCTCATCCTCCTCTTCTACATCCATATGATTCAACATGCGCCCATGAAACTTGGGCTCATATGAAGACTCCATTCTATGGTCAACTGAAGGGCTCCGTGGGTACTCCAAGGTGTATGTCGGAGCATCATCTTCATTGAAAGGATCTGGCTCTGTCTCGACCAGGTCTTTGCGATACTGATCGCATTCGGCACATGAGGAATGCTCACAGCGCTGTGGAGGCTGTTTCCAATAGTCTTCGGCAGCCTCAGTCTCTGGGTATCGCTCGTTATCCCAGTATGGACACAGAGACTCGTGTCTAAGCCATAGTCTCTCAAAGTCTTTTCTGCTGTAGCTCTTGTTGTACCTTGGAATTCTTGGGTAAGATTTGCGGAATTGCTCTAGGTCGTACCCACAGATGGTGACAGCCGCGTCCCAGAGATCGCCTCGATATGAGCCCATAGAGGAATACTGGTTGTCGTTCTCGTTGGGTAGGTATGCGCGCATTGCCACTGTGTTGCCATGGTGATCGACAGAAAAGGCGTCTGCACCCTGCTTGATCAGATAGACAAGCGTTTCGAGGTCGTCTCTGTCTTCTGTTCGGTGGGCAGCATATACGAGACTATGCAAACACATAAACCCAAGCGTCTGATGATCGTCTGGAGACCAGGATCGGGTAATCCGAGCATTCAGGTCGGCCCCGGCAGAAACTAGCATGGCCACTGCCTTTCGCTTGCTTGTCGATCTCGAGTCGGCCATGCAAATCTGATGTAGTCTTGTCCTGCCGTTCATGTCTGAACTCTCAAAATCGTGCAGTGAAAAGTGACTACCATGTTTTAAAGAGAGCTCCACGGATGGCTATTCATGGATGAGCCGCAATTCTTCCAAGGGGCTGAGCTACTCACAATGTCTGAACTGCAAGCAGCAGATAGGGGATTGTCCCATCCTGGGTAAGACAGTGTTGGGTCGGCCATGTTCTCGAGTAATACCAGTGTTGTATCATGGCGACTCAGCCCTGTGATATGACTGAGAGCAGTTCCGCTGTTCTCTCCCATTTCGTCGACATCTGCACCGGATTCAATGAGGAACTTGCACATATCGACGCTTCCTGCAGCCGCGTACTAGACTAAGATTAGACTTAATGATTAAGGAATGGCGGTTGCATCGGCTCACGTGTAATAGAGGCATCCCCTGCTCATCGTGGTCTCGAAGGCTTGCCTTGCCCTCATCCAGCAAGATGCGAAACTCCCTGAGCCGACCCTCTTGTACCAAACGAAACACGGGTGATCCATTAGGAATAATGGGACAAACTGAAATACGCGGTATGCTTTGGATACTGCGATCAAACAATTGTCCTTGAGAGACCGAGACGGAAAACATCCACGGCGAGGCCGAGGGACGGAACATGATATTTGCAATGACGTCCCGGTGACTGATTGCGTTCTCTGAAGAGTTGGATCTTTGGGAGACTCTTCTCCGTTTGCTTACGGATACTGTGAGGAAACCATATTCGACATCGATCTCTTCTCTTGCTCGCTTTTGCTTGATGATGGTGCCAGTTGGTAGGTGGGCGCGAAGATGAGCGGAATTGGGGACTGGCACGTCAGTTTGGTTCTCATGGATAGTGAACATGAAGTACAGTACCTGGTTGGTTGATGGCTATAATGGGAGCTGAGAGCATCAACCCTTCAATGAGCTTCAAATCTCTTCGTACTTGGTCGCTGTCATGGTTCACTGCATATAGGTTCGCAGTGGCCTTTCCCTTTTCCTTCTGCTTGGCAGACACTCTGTCTCTGGCTACCAGAATAAACTTTTGCAAGTCGTCAATGATTTGCTCTGCATCATCGGCGTCCAGGGTCAACCCATCGTGATGGACGAGGCTCGACAGGCGAGAGATACTCTCTTCGAGCTCCGAGCATAGAGTCATCGTCTCGAGGTTCTGGGTGATGGAAGCTGAGGCGTCTTCGGGGGCATCATTGTCGTCGAGGCGAGAATGTAATCTTGAGACTTCACCCAAGATCTGTTCCAGAATTCCACTTGTTGCTGTTGCTTGAGTATCGATCTTAGACGTTGTGTCCGAAATCGCCTGTGCTTGAAGCAAGCCAAGATACAAGTTGGCTTGTGTCGTCTTGTCTCTCACCCTACTTCGTGCCTCCTCGAGCTCTTCTTTCTTGACATAACCAAGAATACCTTTATACACCCGACTTGACCGACTGCTGTCTGGCTTCTTCTTGAACTGCTCTAGCCGACTCTCAATGTCGGAAAGCTCAGCCGTACAGGCTCGAAGCATGTCCTGGAAAGACGTAATTGTGCTGCTCGGGGCATGACTCAGAGGGCAATGCGTCAAGCGCCCAAGGACTGACTGCAAAAGTTGAAGGTCCTGTGCCAGCTCGCGCACTATCCTCGGGGCATCTTTGATCGCGGAGAGTGATTCATGGATGACCTTGACTGATTTGAGGGCTAGCAGCACGAATGCCAGAGTGCTGGCACCTGTGCCGATGGCTTCCATGGTTACACGGGGGCCGAAGTGTGCATTGAGGCGAATATGTTGTTGATACTTGATAGCACGAGCGTCGATACTTGATGGATAAGTTGAAAAGAGCACAATCATGTCATGCTGCTTCACAATCTCAGCCGCAGTGGCTATGTGAGGCGGTTTAAGCGCTGTGAGAAAGCCCTCAACATGCTGAGCCAATGGGCAGGGGTCATTGTCTACAGGGGGCTATGCATCGCCAGCCTTGGCGCTATGTTTCCCCTCTCCTCTGGCCAAGGCATTCTCGATGTTTCTCTTCGGGCTAAGATCATCTCGCTTCTTTGATGGTTTGAATTGCTGCCTTGACTGGGCGTGTCAGGGGCTAGATTGGAAACTCTCATGCAAGGCGAGTTCCCGCTCTTCCCTGGAGGGCCAGAAGCAGAGACAAGCTTGGGAGGCCTTTGAAGAGTCACATTCAAAGTGGAAAACAGTCGATTTCCTCGAACACCCTGTTGCCGTCGCTGACTTGTGTTTGTCTGTAGGCTATGACGGTTCGTGCAAACATCGAGGTTCTCCCCATCTATAGCGAGCTTTCGCTTATCGGCCCCATAATTATGTATTTTACAGGGGCGCTCGCTCCTAGCTTCAAGGCCGAGCACGATTGAATGAAAGCTGTTGCAGCAGTGCATAGAGTAGCTCAGGGAGTACTTTGACTCTTGAGAGAAAAGGAAGACAATATAGCTCTTCATTCTAGTGGAAAAGGAGGACAACTATGTCATAATAACACACCCATTTATGCAGTGCCTCCGGTCCAGCCATCATTCAATCCCTGATTGTTTGCTGCAATCAGTCGCCCTGACGTGTCAACTCACTGCTGTACAACAAGGCACAACAGCGCCGTGGCGTCTTTGGTCGCACGAGTTTCTGCAGGGGGCCTTCAAGAATGGCAATGTTAAACGAGTCGTTGACGTAGGTATCTGTATACTCCCAAGTACGTATACGGCATCGCAGTCCAGAGAGTGTTTGCTGGAAGGCGACCGGTGTGGGAGCATGGAGCAACAGATACTGTATCTTCCATGACTTTACCCCCATCGAGCTTTGCAGGTAGATTTGAACAGAGACAAACAAGGCAGTACAGCAGAATGCCCTCTCAGATCACCGCTTGTTTAGTAAAGATCATTGTCATTTAGTCGCGACCGTGATCAAGGTCTTGATCTTCTCGATGCCCCTGTCTGCTCACACAACACTGTGCTCCACTCATCGATGGTTGATCTCACCATCTGCAGCCAAGGCCTCGCTGCAGCTGCTACCCTAGGCACTCAATCAAACACTCTGTACGGAGTAATCAGCCCTGAAACCGAGCCGATGCCACGGTCCGAGGACCATGGCATCTGGAGGTGGAGCCGGCCATTACTCTGTCAGTAAGATACATGACACTTGTCTCAGACTCGAGTCCCCGAGATACGTGATGTATGGCCACGTGTATGTTTCGAACAGACAGATATACATGAGTTAACCTCACGTTTCCGCCTGGCCGAGTCCACTTGTCGTACGTGAAGCTCGGAGACCGGGTGTTGGGGGGAGGTTCCAGACAATTCAACGTTATATGGGAAAGGTGACATATAGTAACTAAGGCATTCATTGGAATAGACGAGTGAATGAAAGTGATGGATAGCTGGGCCCAGAACATGCAACCAACATGCAACCCACAAGCATATATAGAACGTCCGCATTGAGTGCAGACGGTCTACGTATAGACTCTTTATGCAGCACTAAATGCATGAAACGGTAGACCGGCTTTTCTCAAATGAAAGGAATAGAGAATTGCCTCTCAAGTCTTGGGTTTCCCTCTGTCATCCGCCTCGACGTCTTGGCACCCTCGACGCCCACATCAGTGCCCCATCTCACCAGTGCAGCCTCCCGTGGTGGAGTCAAGTCCAAACGCATCCTCGACCGTCGAGACATCGAAGGCAGCGTTTGAAAACTGGAGAAGTCGAAATGAGAAAATCCTTGACCGCTGGATTCGATTTAAGTAATGGCCGAGTTGCGTTTGCGCAATTGGGGGGTTGGAAGCGTCGCTATTACTCGACGTTGTCCCTATTCTTGCCGTCCTCGACTTTGACCCGTCATGTTTCTTTGAAGCAACAAAATATTGTCAACAATGACTGGTGCTCATCACGGTACTGTAGCCACTAACCATCATCAGCATTCTTCTCCAGCCGCGACACGTCACAGAACCCCAGTTGCAATGATGACTCCCTTAGCTGCTGCCCAACCTCCCCAGGATCATGAGGTAAAAACCTGCCCGCTCTGAAAAATCTACGCTGTACTGACCTGCTTAGGCTGAAAGCGAGCAGGACGACGTTCAACATGGTGATGCTTATGTTGGTCCCGTCCTCAAAAAGATCATGCCAAACCCCGTCACCGACACAGCCAGCCCAGAGACGGCTCGAAACACCACCGGAAAGAGAGTACGAGCTACAAAGGCCGTCAAGCCTCAGTCTAAGCGCAAGTCATCCAAGCAACAAGAGCCCCAACTCGCTTCTGGTCCTGACCCCATGGCGGGGGCTGGCGGTCGAGGCTTCAACTTGTCGACCTTGCAACAGTCGGCGACCCCTATTCTCCTGACTGCGACTAGAATGGCCCCTGTTCCTGGATTGGGATATCTGTTTCAGGATGAGTACGGGATTCAGATGTTGGTTCCGTACTCTATGCTACCGACTCAGCCTCGACAGCAGATCCTTTGGCCTGCCGATTACCTAGCCACTGTATCTCAACCCATAGCAAGCCCGGGACCAGGTCTCCATTCATACAGTGTGCCTGGAGGCATCGACACTGGCAACCTCCAGTATCTGAATTCGGGTCTTGGACAATATCCTCAATTCCAACCTCGGCCGGTACTTCCATCAACTCGTTTCCAACCCCAAGCCCAGCCCGTTGAGCAAGGATCCTTTGATGAGAGTTTTACCACTGCGAGCTTCGAAAGCCAAGGAGCCTCGGCTTCCCCTCAGGACCGGAACTGATGGCGTTGGAGATGGATTAATCACGTGTGTTTTTGCTGTTGGTGTTCATAGATAAGATGGGCAGGGTAATTGGCACGGAATGAAGATTGGAGCAAATTGGGAGATTGAGGTACCGGAATAATCTAGATTGGGTAAAACAATTGGTTGCTTTAATTCTCCTAAGCCGGAGCCTATTGGTGTGTGGTTGATCTATTCATCTATCGGCCGATGCTTCTCATTTTATCGTTGCGCAGGGGATATATCGAGATGCTCTAGCTCCCCGTGGCAGTCAATGGGTCTTGAGTTTGCCTTGGTAAGTCTATTTCCACTCCCTTCTGTCATGATACCATGATAAACATCTCTACCCAGCCCTCATCTTTCTTGCCCTACCAAGTTTATTTTAAACATCAGGCTCAACTTCATCCACCGTAGGCACCCTATTCAGCTTGATGCCGAAAAACTCTAACACAGCCCTCACACTGTCGCAAATGACCTGAGTATCCTCCTTGCTCACACCAATCCGTCGTGTTCCCCGGATATGCCAATGCGTCTCGAGGCGGAGGTTCTGACTCATGATGGCAGGCAAAACAACAAGCTGCGTATCCGTGTCGTCAAGGACCTGGCGATCAGAAAGGTATAGTCCGTACGTAATCTCTGTCGAGATCCACGAGAAATCCTTGTGCGCGTCGAACAGGCCGATTGTGTCGGTGGCGTTGCGCGTGTACACCTGCTTGAACCAATTCACGGCCCGGTCGTGGTTTGCGGCGTCAGCTTGCCATTCTTGTCGAGTTCTGCTGAAGTCTCGATCCTCGGGCTTCTCGACCTTTGCGATGGCCAGGATGGCCTCGATGGGCTTGCACACACCCACAAGGCAGATGGTCTTGATCAGAGCCTCGCGCAGTCTTCTCACAAGGGCCTGTCTAGACTCGCTCGTCTGGTAGGCTTCTTGATGCGTGAGGTAGAGGTACAGAGCTGCTGACGCTTCCGGGTCTGGGCTTGCAGAAAGGCAGGAAATGACGAGGAGGTACCAGCGATGGTCTCCGAGGTTGGTTGACTTGAAGTTGTTCTCGATCTTGGAGAAGAGCTCAGAGAGCTCTGGGGTGAGTTCGGGAGAAGCCATTGTGCTAGAGGAGAGAAGAGATGATGCTTGAGGGATAAAAAGATCAAATTTCTCGGAAGAAGCGGCTTTTGATGTTGGACAGGTCAGATATCAGTGTAAGCGATGGAACCGTGGTCCATCGATGGAAGAATGTTTGCGCGGGGTGCGCGTGTTTCATTGGCTCACGATGCGCACAGAAGCGTTTTGCTCGATGACTAATCCCACCTGGGCATTCCTACGCTTGATGGATCACAGAGTCAAGTTTGAGGCGATTTAAACGTGAGAATACTTGGGTATCGCTCCTGCACATACTAAGTGGACTGTTGGACAATAACAGTCTCCAACTTGGCGAAATAAGGTGATTGGTTGCTTTGTTGGTGCCCTGTCTGTGCCCTGTACGAGCTTGGACGAGGTTCAATATTGTCATTGAACAGGCCACGCTAGGGGATGTATACTGCAGTCAAGTAGAAAATGCCTCTGATATCTGAAATATGACTTGCACTGTTCTTAAACCTCTCACAAGCCCTGTCGTCTAAATCTAGGCTTCTGACTCGGAGACTGATTCCGTTGTAACATACCCTGCACCTGAATGGCATCATCTCGGTCCTAACAGCGGCTCATGCGAACGTAATTTAAGCTCAACCACGACCCTAAATAACGCGACGTTTTAGCGTTAATGTTTATTCATTATGCTTAGATCCTCAGGAACATTTTAGTATCACAGGTCCATCATCCTTGCCTGTCTGGCTCTCGACAGGAGTACGGCGAATCATCAATGATACCCAGAGACTCCACTTGACGTCACGGCTCCTGCAACGCCTTTGCTTTTGTGTCGGGATCTACCCTACAAGACGCTCAGAAGGATCCTGCGATTTCCTTCTGGAAACAAGCATCCCGGTGTAAAGATGACAGGTACCATGATCATCACCCATCAACACTGGCGGAGATGGGACCCCCAGAGCAAAATTGCCCCCAATAGTAAGAATCGGGCTATATCTAGATGACGCGAGATGCCCCATGCCTGTCGTGCGAGCAACCACGGCAGCAAAACTGAATGCCGACGCCACCAGCTGGACGACTTTATCACGGATAGGGCCATTTTGATACCAAAGCGTTATTATCTGTCTCTTTCTATCTTTCAGGGTCTGAATTCTGTTCACCGAGAGGAGAGAACGTGTCGGCTCTTTCACCTTCTGGTTACCCAATAGAGATGATCCACCATTGCTGGGATTAATTACGTGCTTCTCAAAATCTTCCCTTTCGATCTTTTCCCCGCTGTCGGCACGACGCCGATGGCTCTAGTTCCACTATCTCGCCGGGATAGAGTCAACTCCCTTGTCTACCGTTTCATCGCCGCGGAAAAACCTAGGGTAGAGATGGCGGGAGGCCGAAGCGTTTTGACGTGCTTTGGATATGGGAGGGTTTAGTTATAAAGCGATATCGGCCGTGTTCGGATACAATTATTATAGACTGGCCTGCTAGCTCTCGAGTTGGATTCGGGCATCGACCCGACTAGGACTGTCCTGCTGTCAACATGTTGGACTCTACGGTACCTAGAAAGCGGTGGTGGAAGATTCAGTGGTATGCCGACGATGACACGCCCGAGGAGCGAAAGTTCATCATCAAGCTCGACCTTATCGTGGTGCCTTATGCCATCCTCGCCTACTGGGTCAAGTACATTGACCAGGCAAACCTGAGTATGTATCTTGTCGACCACCGGTGTCAAATCTTGAACTACCACTCACCACGATAGACAATGCCTACGTCGCCGGCATGAAGGAGGACCTGAACTTCTACGGGAATGAACTCGTCCAGCTGCAGACCATGTATACTGTGGGAGCAGTCGTGGGCATGCTGCCCTTCATGTTCCTCTTCACATACATCCCCATGTATTGGACTATTCCCTTCATGGATATCATGTGGGGAGTCTTTACGCTTCTGCAGTATCGCACGCACTCGTTTGCCGAGGCTGCCGCTTATAGGTTCATGGTTGGCTTCTTTGAGGTATAGATTTTACCATTCAAATGCTGCTTCTGGTGCTCACAAGACACGTCACAGGCCGCCTTCTTCCCAGCCATGCACTATGTATTCGGTATGTGACTTCGTCAAAGCGACCGTCGTGTTTTACGTATTAATCTTGTCCCAGGTTCCTGGTATCGCGGCCACGAGATTGCACGACGCGGTGGCCTTTTCTACGTCGGCCTCAACCTCGGTACTCTAACCGCCGGCCTAGTCGCATCCGGAGCTTCCCATCGACTCGAAGGCGTAAACGGCTTGGCTGGCTGGCGATGGATGTACATCATCTGCGCCCTAATCACCTTTCCCATCGGCATCCTGGGCTACTTTCTCCTCCCTGGCACCATCGACCAGCCGAACCGATGGATTCTCAACGACAAGGATATCGAGATTGCTAAGCGACGACTTGAGAATAGCGGCCATGTTACGCATGGAACCTTCAAGGTTGGACATTTGAAGAAGATCTTTTTGAGTCCACAGTTTTGGACTGTCATTCTTGTCGACGTTCTCTTTTGGAATGCCGGAATCCACAAGAGTGCAGGAAGCTTCCTCTTATGGATCAAGAGTCTGAACAGGTACAGTCCAGCCAAGGTTAATGAGCTCGGTACCATCGCACCAGCCTTGGGTATTCTGTATAACCTCATCGCTTGCTTCGCTTCAGATCTCATCCTCGGGCCAGCCTGGGCAATGACCATGGCCTCGACAATCAACGCCGTCGGCTTGACCATATTGGTGGTTTGGAACGTCCCTGAGGCAGCCAAGTGGTTTGCCTTTGCAACCATGTACTGGTCCAGCGCCTTATCCAGCGTGTTCCATGGATGGGTGAACACCTTGCTTCGTGATTCCCCAGAAGAACGCTCCTTCACACTAGTCCTGATCACCATTATCGCCCAGTCCTCGACGGCTTGGACTCCGCTGCTTACGTTTCCAACTGTCGAAGCACCGCGTTATCCAAAGGGTTTTTCCTTTTGTCTTGGCTGTGCGTTGGCGCTTATTGCTGCGACTCATGTTCTGAACCAGTACATCAAACGCAGGGAGTACGCTTACGCCTCCCACCTCTCCAGAGTTTAAATGCTAATGTTGATGTCTTTAGGGCGAAGAACAAGATTGGAACAAGAGACGAGGAGGAAACGAGAGAGAATACTCCTGTGCAGAACGGAGAGGCCTCTGATGATACAGACTCTGCTAAGGATACTGGTTCAAAGGTCTATGCGACAGCTGTCGGTCCGTCGCACAGTTGATGAGTGGGGGGTCAATGGAGAGTTTTGTTGCATTACATCTAAATAGTCAATGAACGCCATTTTGTATACAACACAGCATTCTAGCCCCTTGAATTTAATCACAGGGACTTGTTAGGTAGTAGCCTTGAAACGAGACCAAAGGTCGTTTACTCAAATATCTAGGAAACTATCTTGTGGCGACGAATCACCTTGTCAAGTACAAAAGAAAGACATGTCAAGTTACTTCATCAACATTCCTCCTAGAACTGCGAGAACAGATACTTGATGCCCGCCCAAATCTCCTCGCCAGAAGGCACAATGTTGCTAGGCGGGACAGTAAAGCCGCCAGCACTGGCACTCGCAGGTCGCAGCTCGAAAGCCCAGGCAAGCTCGGCCTTGGCAACATCTTGGGCCCAGTCATTGCTACCTCCTGCGGTCTGGTAGATGGTCGAGCAAGTAGGGCCGTACTGGAAGCGCAGACCGTTGACCCCCTGGATGGCCCTGGAAACACCAGCGGCAAGGCTCATCTGCTTGCTCAAGTTGCTGGCAGTAGCAGAACAGCTGTATCCATACGGCAGAAGAATAAGCTGGCTATATGAATGCCAGTCGACATAGAACTTGATACCCGTGCTCTGGGCGATAGTCCTTGTGTGGTTGACCAGGACTCGGTTCTCGGGGGTGTCTCCTGCTGCAAGTCCGCGGTAGGTCTCATCGCAGGGGTTGGTGGAAGAGCCACCGGGGACGTTCCACTGGTAGGGCCAGTTGCGGTTGACATCTGTGCCGACGCAAGATTGGCCACTGCGTCTCTGACGGTTCTTGCGCCAGAGACGGTCGTTGGTGGTGGTGTAGACGAAACCTGGACAAGTTAGAGTTGTTCTTGAGTGTGATTTAAGGTTTCTTACCATCAGGGTTGACGATAGGGAGCACATAGATGTCGTAGTTGTCGAGAGTATTGCGGATAGTGGCATCATTCTTCTGATAACCATCGATAATCTTGTAGGTCAAGTATTCGACCGTCTAAAAAGTCAGCCATAGCACTTCTTAAAAGAAATGGCCACTTACGGGAGCAGAAATCCACTCGCGAGCATGCACAGTTCCGTGCCAGACAATGCCAGGCTTCTTTCCCTTGCCGCTGGAACCCCAAAGGTGAATACCCCGAATAGCTCTGTTCTCAACAGAGGTTCCGGCGGTAAAGACCTCAGAGTTGTCGGGGAAGGAAGCTCGCAGATCAGTGAGGAATTGGAGATGCTGGTCAAACGTGTGATACGAGTTGAAGTAGGACACGTCAGGCAGCGCGGCAAGGCTGGCCGAGAGCCTCATGGGGGCTGCGAATAACATTAGCCAAATGAGCTGCTAATCTTGCACTGTGACTCACAATCGTATTCCTCAAACTCTCCCTCGACAGCAAACTCGGCACCGAGATCTTCACTAATGACAGTGACGTTGAGGTCAAGAGCCTCAAAGGCCTCAAGACTCTCGGGAGCAATGGCCACCTCAAGAGTCTTATGGTTGCTCTCACAGCTCAGAGAGACAAACTTGAGATCCTTCAGAATGGTGCCCACAGCATCGTGGTCTTTACCAGCATCGATGCTGAAAGCCTTGTAGCCATCGTAAGAGATCTTGGCGGCGGCCAGGGGCGCCAAGAGCCCGAGGGTAGAAAGGAACTTCATGATGCTAGAGAGGACAACAACAAGTGCTCGAGTATCGCAAATATAGGCGGGTGTTCGCCTCTATATAGCACATCTTACGATCCAGTCCCACCTCGCAGCACTACCATCTTGGCATTCCAGAACAGTCTCTCGGCACATGCTACAGCCTCGCGTGCTGGCAACACCTGCCCGACTAGTTAGGTGACATCCGTCGCCGATCAGCGAGCCTATGTAACAAAAGTACGGGCTGCTTTCAGAAGGTAGTTTGCACCGTGTCGCTTGCATAGTGTATATGTGAAACGGGCTGACCTTCCCCTTTGAGACACGGCGCGTCGGTCTATGGTCAAGTTTAAGTTAGTCGTCTCCGAGTCGTCCGTCAATACATATCTTTGTTTGCGCTTTGCAGGGTTCATGGTGCCATTCTTAATCGTAATAGAGTGTCTTTATATCACCTCGCATGAACACGACTGGTGTCTTGCTAGACTTGGCGGTGCAGATAAGCGTCCGCTAGTATTTCATGCGCTCTCGTCGTCTGATGATCAAGCGGTTAGACTGGACACGCCATTGGGCGAGATATGGTGATTGTTGAATCTGCGAAATCTATTGGAGGAAGAAGAGAGGTGCTTTTGGAGATTCTAGGCAATCCACGCTCTAGTCAGTTAAGCAGCTGCCCGATCTGTACAGACGATGGGCTCTTTGGAGCGTGAGATTTGACACGTCAAGACATTTAACAAATCGGACGGATAAGTGTGGAATTAGATCCTTGTGAAGCTCAATCTAGATCGCTTCATCCTTCCGAGCGAAGAATCGAAGCGGTATGGAACAATTTCACCTTCGATTCACCTGTCAACCTCGGCATCGCATCGCATGGCGCGATCAGAAGCCATCATGTGATTGGATCTGGGGATTTCTGTCTCCAACAACTTGAGTGCTCTTGTCAATACTGATACACCTATACAGTGGATATTCAAGAGAAAACAGAGTCTCCACTAGCAGACACAACCCGCCCATTCACCCACGACGCACCCTCTTCTGCCAGCATGGCAATAACCCAAGCCACTTCTGGTGTACCCATCTGTGAAGCGATCAGCATCTTATCAAGCACTGGCTGCAACTTCTCATAGAACTCCCTTGGAAAGGCTTCATTGCCTCTGTAGATGTTGCCCTGGTGCTACGATATCGAAAGTACATTCATGCTTGGGCGGCAGGTCGCGAGCCCAGGACCGTGTGAGGGTTTCGATCATGCCCTTTGTACCGGTATAGATGCTTGGGTTGCTTTGGGATCTCAGGTATTGTTGGACGTCATGTTCGTGATGCGCGAGCTTGTCTTTGTAGGACGGCACGGGTGAGGAAATACGTTCCTCAGCAGTTGAGGTTGATTGTCTTGACCCAGACTGCATTCAAGGGGCCATCATCGGGAGAGTCGAATGGAACCATGGGACCGACTGCTGCATTATTGAAGAGGATGATTGTGTCCTTTTGCAGCGGCCGCAGCGAGCAATGCTGGTCCGCCTCAGGTTGACAAGTCTGCCTCGGCGGCAGTGACATTCTCAGGTGAGGCGAGCCTCTGTTTGATAGCTTCGGCCTCGTCTTTTTCAGCTGGGGTAGGGTAGTTATTGATGATTTGAGCACCTCGGTTAGACAGATCACGACCGATGGCTATACTTGTGCCTCGAGAGGCTCCAGTGACTATAGCAATGTTGTTGATGAGACTTTGAGTTGGCATTGTGATGGATTCAATTTAGTTGAATAAAGCAAAACATGTTCAATATACGCCTTTAAAGGAATGACTTGCCTGGGTTCGCTCATCAGCTCTCCACACAGTGGTTCCCGAGGGCATTCCCAACGTCCGCCTCCACTCGGTACAAGTCGTTGAGTAACCAGGCAGACTCAACTCAAATCCCTGGTGTCCAGCCGTAGTCCTCCATGACTTCATAAATACAGTGTGGATATTGTCGCCACTGCTTCACAACAAGCTTATCCCCTCCTGGGACGTTCCAGCGGTCCTTGTTCCACATGACATAGCCCCATCGCTGTACAGATTCGGGAATATACTCTCCATAGATGGTGGAGTACATTTCACCCCACAGTTGGACCCATGCTTGTGGTGGCTCGGTCGGCAGCACAGAATCGCCCATGAATCCCATGTATTCTCCTCCCATCACCTCGACTCTGCCAGGGAGAATGCGAGGCATGTCGTATCGGCTGATCCTCTGCGCATCCATGCTTACAGCCTCTTTCAGGGAGGCATCTGGGCATTTTTCACGAAAAAGAGACTGTCGAAACTCCATGGCAAGTTGCTCGTCGTCATCAATCGACAAAAGTCGTATTGCCATGCCCAGTCCGCGCGAGACCATGCTTTCCACATAGTCTATTATTTCGAGTCAGTAGTTGCTCACCCAAGGCGAGGATACAAATTTCCTTACCGCCAATCTCTGCAGTGAGACGAAAGGCCTCTTCATAGCGGTAGACTCCGCCCTCCAATCGGAACTTGACATTTCGAGGGCACAAGTCATCCTTGACCCGGCCCAGCATGCCTTGATACGTTTCTCTGATGAAAACGTCGATACATCGGATAGCCTCTATTTCCCAAGGGCGAAGGTGGTCGAGATAGGAATAGTTAATAGTCGCCCGGCAAAATCCGTGCTCGCGCTTCCCCTCATTACGGCCAAAGAGATTAAGATATATCTCATACCGATAGATAGCACGAAAAACGCGTATTTCTTCACATCTTGCCACCCGTATTTCTTCACTTGTTGCCAAATCAAGGTCATCAGGCTCAGTCTCGTGCATTAACATCTCCTCCTGTCTGGACGATGAAATCGCCTGTTTCAGGTTTGCGAGTGCCCATTCACAGTATCGATGAGCCAAGGGTTGAGCGACTGACAAGTGGAATGCCGATATAGAACGAAGCATTCCGGGGTCGAACAAGTCCAAGCCTGAATCAGATTTCGAGGCAAGCCAATGGTCGTACATATCCAGATAGATGTTAACTCTTTCGTGGGTCCGGGGGGATCCCAATTTATTTGGTCGGGACAAGCCAGCTGCATAAGCGTCCATAGCGAATCCATCGAGTTCACGGCTCAGGCTGGCATGGAGAATCGTGTCTCGGCTATGCCGGTACTGGGCATGTAGTATCGGAGAAGCGTGGACGAGAGAGCGGAGCGTCTGTAGATCTGGCAGAAAGGACATGATCTTATATCTCAGCTCAGGAGGGAGAGTCTCCAGTAGTGAACAAGATTGAGAACTAGGCGAGGTTTCCTTGCCTGACGGATGGGCATCGTTTGCATCGTCGCGCTGGCCGTCGGAAATTGCATCGTGAGTGGCCGAAGCCCCCACTAAGAGGGTCTCCTGAGCATCCATGATGATCGGACGCAGTATTCACTCCATGGAGAAGGAAGTCGATGGGATTTCGAATGGAGATGACGCTTCTGGATTGAGGGGAAATGTAAGGCGGCAAGATCTGTCACTTGGCATTGTATTGTGATTAGTCAGCGGGCTGCTACCAGGTGAGACATAAACGTGCAGCCAGCTGTGCAAATAATAAACTGATCACTAAACTGAAGGCCCTATTGCGCTGAATTGAATTCGGTATGTTTGGGTGGCTATGAAGGCTGTGGTGGGTATTAAAACTAGCTTCTAATTGGCTTTGTGAGATGATTAGCGTAGTATCTAACTAGGTAGAAAAGAGCATTTAAAACAAATAAATAAAAAACCTAGTTTTCTTATAGTTGTTGAATTCTGTATATCTAACTCTAAGAAGATTAAAATCAAAGACCTAAATATCAAAGCATTAAAACTAGCTAAATGAGTAAAGTAAAGCGAAAACAACGCGGGGAGCATCCCGTGATCGCTGAGCCTAAAACCTCAGACCAACTCGGCCGATCCACGACAAAACAGAAACATCTGCATTCTCCTCGAATCCATGAATAATCTTGCAAAGCGCATCAAGCAACATCTTGGCCTGGACATGGCTCAGCTTGTCCGTGCTAGCCGTGAGCCGGAACTGCAGACACTCGCCGCCCTTGATCGGGTATGAAGCCAACGCCAATCGCGACACGTTCAAGCGGGGGTTGCTGAAGAAGTGCAGCTTGGTCTTGGTGCCATCAAAGTCAAACTCGGGATGCTCGTCGACGTTGGCGTGATGTAGCACTGATTCAAAGTCTGAACCTGCTGGCCAGTTGGTTGACTCGTGCATGATGTCTTTGAAGCCGATCGAGTCTGCGCTCCCCATGGAGAAGAATTGGGTTTGGAGCGATTGTAGGAGCTGAGTGGCTGTGAGGGACTTGTTGAGAGTGGCTCGGACGGGCACGAGGTTGAGACAAGGTCCGACAACCTCGTCGATTCGAGAAATACTCGAGTTGCGACCGGCAACGACGTGGCCGAACACGACATCTTGCTTGCCTGAGATTTGAGACAACAGAATTGACCAAGCTGCACTCGCCACGATGGCTGGGGTGATGGAACTCGGGAGACGCTTGGGCAAGGGAACATCAAGTTCAGCCGCGATGGGTCGAGGCGGTGTAAGAGCACGGCTCGAGTTGGAAAGCTTCAGTCTCGGGAGGATTCTGGTAAGAGATGATCCTCTGAGGAGATGGCCCCAGTATTCGAGGGACTGGGGTCGCTGACGAGCTGCATCCGAGAGGAACTTGATGAAGCTAGGGAGAGGTGTCACATCTCCGGTGGTGTAGCCCTCGATAATGGCCCGGACGATAGGTGGGAAGCAGACACCATCGTACTGAGCATGGGAAAGACGGATGACGAGACGGGTACCTTCGGTTCGGTGTTTGAGGAGCGCGAACAAGGCTGGAGGCTCAACCGCCGAGATGTTGTCCCAGTTGCGCAGACAAAAGTCGTCGGCAGCTCGATCCAAGTCTCCATTGACATGGATGACATTAACGGTCTGCAGATGAGCCGGCACATTACGGGGGACGACTTGCCAATGCTGTCCAACAAGGCGCATGAAGCTGGCCCGGAGGATGGGGATCCTCTCGAGCGTCAGGTGACAGGCCTTCTCAAGGCGAGCGACATCGGGGTTAGTTCCAAGATCGAGGTAGAAGTAGTGGGCGTATTCTCCAGATGTCACTCCCGTCGTGACGTAGTGCTCTTGCATGCTTGTAAGAGGCAAAATGTCTTCCACTTCAGCAGAGTGGATGGCTGCCTTGAGGGAGTCGAGTTCCTTCAAAAGAGTGGACTTAGTTTTCGAATCGATGAGCTTAACATCTTCCTCCTCCGTCTTTGGCCCATCACCAAGTTCCTCTTGTCGTCGAGCCAAATCTTCAAGACACTTGCTACGGAAGATATCCGCAACAGTCAACTCAATGTCAACCTTTCTGGCCTCGCTCACAGCTCTCATGGCCAAGATGGAGTGACCACCAATGTCGAAAAAGTTGTCATCCAGACCAATGGTCTCCGGATCGAGGTCCAGGACTTGAGCCCAGATCTTTCGCATCGTCACCTCCATTTTGGTGCTTGGCTTTCGAAGCGCTGCCCCGGCTGCGCGTGTCTTTGTCTTGGGAGTAATACTGAGTGATAAGGCAGCTCGATCAACTTTGCCGCTGGCGTTGAGGGGCATCCGTTCCAGGATGGTGATGGCCTGAGGGATCATGTAGGTGGGAAGGTTGGCTCGCAGTCTCGCTTCAAGCTCTTGGTGGACATTCTGCTTGGTCTGTTGGAGCAGAGGCTTGCTGGTGAGAGGCTTGTGAGGAAGCCTATCTTGGTGGTCGGTGGGGAATCTGAACAAAGCCCTGCGGTTGTCATGCTGGTCGCGTCGATGGAATACAGCGTCCAAGCCGCCGTGCTGAGAGAATTGGCGGGCCCAGCTGACCTCGACTCTGTAACCAGCCGCTTCAGCGAGTTGCGCCAGCTCGAGAGGTGACAGCGAAGGACAGACCTGAGCCTCACGTCGCAGAGGCTCAAGCCACTTGATACCGTCATCGTCCCCGTTGTCATTCTCGTCGTTAGAGAGCGACTGCACCGCAAGACTCTCTAGGTAGACCTTGTTGTAGGGAATGCTGGTAACGGCTATAACAGGGTCTAGCGAAGTAGAGGCATCATGAAGAAGTTGGCGGAGTGCAGAAGAGTCGAGACCACGCTGCTTGAAGTCGATCCACTTGTCTTCTTCAATCGCATGAATCGTCCGAGGTTGAAGTGCCTTCTTAGTGTGGATCACCGCTGCGTATCGGTAGCAGCTCAGCTCATTGGTGGCCTTCATCCTCTTGGGTACGATCTCGACGTGCTCCACAAGATGAGGCAGTTGATCTTGTAGTGCGGTGAAGAAACCTGGATCGACGAGGAACTCCATCTCTCCATCCTCCATGTCACGTAGGCTCCGTCTGAGATCATCCCGTGTGATCTTCCCCTGTCGTTGATGCAGGGCCTTGCTCACACCGAATTGTTGATACAACGCCCAGGACCGCATGTCTCCAAAGTAAATTGTCTCGACTGTTTCGATGTCGAGGAGATCTTTGACTAGCTCTTGGAGGTACTCTTGGCTCGGGAAGTACTGTGCCACAGAGTTGATGACCACCATGTCAGGTCGAAGAGGTCGAGGTAGCTTCTTCACATCGGCTGCCGTACCCTGGTGAATGCGAATATTGGTCTTGGCCAGCGAGGGGATTGACTTAGCAGCCTTGGTGACGTACTCGACGGCTCGGCTCGAGGGATCAAGTCCGACGTAGCTCTCGAGTCCTTCGAGGATGTTGAAGAAGATCATTCCAGATCCAGTTCCGACTTCGAGGACATGGCCAAGAGAGTTTCCGTTGCGAATAGTAGCAATGGTGTCATCTAGCCACTCGTTCATCTCGACCTGGTCAATGTCGGTGCCGTCGTACATCGAAGTCCACGAGACAAAGTCTCGTCCAATCTTGGCTGGGTCCACGTTATCCATGGCCAAGTACTTGTCTCCATCAAAGAACTCCTTCCACTCATCCACGTGCTGCTTTGTCTCCCCTTCTTCTCCGTCCTTGTGCTCCACATCCTTCGCTTCCTCTTCCTCCGCCTCTGAGACAGGCATCTTGTCGTGGAGGGTGATGAAGCTCACCAGCCGAGGCTCACCTCCATTCTTCTCATCCCGATGAGCCAGAACCACGACGTCGTTGACAGCTTCGTGCCCACGAATGGCATGCTCAATCTCGCCAAGTTCCACACGATGGCCTCTGATCTTGACCTGCACATCCATGCGTCCCATGAACTCGATCTTACCATCCACTGGTCGCCAGCGAGCATAGTCTCCAGTTCGGTACGCCCTCTCTCCCTTGCCTCCATCCAACCTGATGAACCGATCGACGTTCCGCGAAGGATCGGTGTACCCTCTCGCCACTCCATCTCCTGTGACAACAATCTCTCCCATGACTCCAAGCGGCACCAGATGCTGCTGAGAGTCCATCACCAACGCACCTGAGTTGCTGATGGGCTCACCAATGGGTGCTGTTCCAATAGCAAAGCCCTCATCCTGTCCCTCATAGCAAAACACGGTACTGACAACCGAGTTCTCGGTTGGACCATAGAGGTTGAGGACCTTGGCACCTTGAGCAGAATACTTGTACGCCTTGACGCAATCGGCGGGGTCAAGGCGATCTCCTCCGACGCAGAGCAGGTCAAGCGTTCCGAGTGTTGTAGGATTCACGCGGAGGATCTGCTTTAGAAGGGCAGGTGTGAACAAGACAGACCTGACGTTCTCTCGCTCAAATACACCTTGAAGGGCCACGGCATCTAGGATGGTGATTTCGTCGACGCATATCAGGGTGAGGCCATTGAGGATGGCAAAGTAGACCTCTAGGGAAGAGCCGTCGAAAGAGATGTTGAGGAAGTGACCAAAGCCCCCAGAAGATGGCAGGTGACGGATAATGTTGTTGTCTCTGCAGAGCCGCGATACACCGCGATGCTCGACCATGACACCCTTGGGCTTGCCAGTCGAGCCAGAGGTGAAGAGGACATAGGCCAGACTTGTCGGCTTTGGCTTTGGCAGAGCTGGAACGACAGCTCGCTTCCACCAAGAACGTGGTGCTTCTTCCTCAAGAGTGTCGGTGATTCGAACCATTTCGATGTTGTCCAAGTTGACGGTAGGAGGAGCAACATCTTTTCCAAGCAGAAGGAGTCGCTTGGGGCCCTGGATGGCCGAAAGGATCGTCTCGACGCGACCTGTCGGCGTGTTGTGGTTGAGAGGAAGATGAGCCATGTTGGCCTTGAGAATGCCAAAGAGAGCAATGATCTCCTCGCAAGATCGATAGGCCATGACTCCAATCATTGACTCTGGTGCAAAAGCCGGCTGTTGTTTGAGGAGCCAGCGGGCGAGTGTGTCAGACTTGCGATCCAGCTCAGAGTAGGTGAGCTGGGAAGATGAGCCGCCCTTGACAGCCACGCGGTTGGGGTGACGAGCAACTTGCTCCTTGAACAGATCAACGATGCTCGAGTCGCGAGGGTAGTTGGTCTTGTCAATTCTGGTGAGACCCCAGGACTCAAGCTGAAGACGGTCGGTTTCTGTGAGCAACGGCAGCGATGCAATGGCCGTCTTGGGCTCGCTCAGCGCACAGTCGAGAAGGCTGTTGAAGACAGACACCATAGAGTTGATAGTCTCCGTCTCGAAGAGATCCTGAGAGTAGACAACGTTGGCTGTCAGACAATCTCCATCGTCAAAGATGTGGAACTCCAGATCGAATCGCGAAGTTGGGATAGGATCCAGCATCTCCGACTCAAGGCCGTCGTCTAGCTTGAGAGGTCCTGAAGTTCCCCGAGAGTGAAGGGCAAAGATGACTTGCACAAGCGGGTGACGAGACAAGTCTCTGGGAGTGTTGAGCTGAGATACAATCTTCTCAAATGGTACATGCTGGTTGTCGAATGACGCAGCTGCAATCTCTTGGACTTGCTGCACGACATCTTCAAAGGAGGCACCTTGTTCCATCTTGATCCGAAGACACTGAAGGTTGACAAAGAAGCCGATTAGTTCCCTAAGTTCCCATCGGTCTCTGTTGGCGTTTGCTGTGCCAATGGTTGCATCGTCGACACCCGTGAGGCGGAAATGGGTTGCTCTAAAGGCTGCCAGCAGAACAACAAAAGGCGTAACTTGGGCTTCAGTGCAAAATTTCTGCAGGCGATCATACATAGTGTTCGCGATGGTGAACTCATGGATGCCTGCGCCACCAGAAAGAGTAGCAGGTCTGGGCTTATCGCAGAGGAACTCGGCGGGACGACTGGTCTGGAGCTGAGAGACCCAATAGTCGAGTTGATGTTGGTACTCGTCTTGATGGAAGCGCTGCTTTTGCCAGAAGGCATAGTCGCGGTACTGAATAGGCAGGGGATCGATCTGGCTCAATGGATCGAGACCCTTGACGGCAGCAGCGTAGAAGATGGCCAGTTCTCGGCGGAGAACGTTGAGGGACCAACCGTCTGAGATGATGTGGTGCATGAGTATCGACAGGACATGGTGGTTGTCTTCTTCTGGACCTAGTCGATACACAGTGACTCTCCAGCCTGTCTCGGTGGACAGATCTAGAGGCGTTGTGCGTTCCTTGAGCAGAGCGTGCTCAAGACTCTCCTCACCTCGGGCTCCCCTTGGCAGCTCAACAAGCTTGAATTCTTGAGGGACGAATGGATGAACCTCTTGTAGGTCAAGATTGTCCCTGGACATGAAGGTGGTTCGAAGAGCCTCGTGTCGGTTCTCGATGGCCTGGAGCGCTATGTGGAGGGCGTCCAAGCGAAGAACACCTCGGAGTCGAGCAGTGAAAGGCATCAGGTACCAGGTGAGACCTGGGTACAGGCGGTCTAGGAACCAGAGACGGCCTTGAGCATAGGACTGATCAACAGGCCCTGCGTACTCAGTGTGTGGAATCGGTTCGTCGTCATGGCGAGGAAGCCTTCTTTCCACTCCTGTAGCGTTGCTCGCAGTAATAGTGGCTATGATGTCGCAGAGCTTCGGGCGACGGAGGAGATCAGCCACGGTGATGTCGAGACCACTATGTTTTCGCGCTTCACCCACTACCTTCATGGCGGCAATTGAGTCACCTCCAAGACGGATAAAACTGTCATCAAGACCCACACGATCAGGGCTGATACCCAGGATACGAGCCCAGATTGCCTGCATCTGACATTCCAGTGGTGATGTTGGTGGGCGCTTAGACTTGGCCTTATTCTCATCCTCTTGGACTTGGTTGGCGACTTCGGAGAGGTGCTGAAAGGAAAAAGACGATCCAATTTCGCGTAGAAGCTTGCGATGAGTCTTACCAGTCGCTGTCTGAGGTAGGTGATTGTACATGTAGAAGAAGAAGACAGATGGGATCATGGCCGCAGGTAGACGCTCAGCCAATCTTGTTTCAATCTCTGGATCAACGGCAATAGGCTTTACAGCTTTCTCAGGAGGGCCATGGTCGCTCAATCGATGATCCCTGGATACGATGAATACCGCTAGCATTGGCTTCGAGCCTTGCCCTTGAGGCTTGATGACTTCGGCTGCAATTTGCGAGATATCATGACCAGGCCACGAAGCTTGGACCTGTCGCTCGACTTCCTCGAGTTCGATTCGTTGGCCGCGGATCTTGACCTGTGAGTCCTTTCGGCCCATGAACCAGAAGCTGCCGTCTTCTCTATACTTGACCAGATCACCGGACTTGTACAGTCTTCCTTGGCGTCCAGGGTGGGTGGAAGATCCTTCGAGGAGCCATGTAGGATCTTGGATAAAGGAAGCGGCAGTCTTTTCGGGGTCATTGAGGTAGCCTTGACCAACGAGAGGACCTTCCAGGAGAAGCTCACCAATGCATCCGGGAGCCACAAGGACGTTATGGTTGTTGGGATCGACGACCCAAGTGGTGTGACCAGCACCAGGACCAATGCTTGAAGCATCCTCCGGGCTAGTCGGGTAAGCGTTGATGGTGCTCATGACTGTGCATTCAGAAGGTCCATAGCCGTTGACGACTCTGGTAGAGTCTCTCCACCATCTGGCGGCATCTTCAGCCGACACTGTCTCTCCAGCGAGGATCATGGTCTCAATGTCTGGTAGAGTAGCTGGATCCAAGAGACGCGCCACCGTAGGCGTCAGATCAGCGACTGTGACTCTCATGGTAGCCATGACTCCACCGATGTTGTTCTTGCGATCCTTCTCAGACGGGACACAGAGACAAGCACCGTTTGCGAATGTGGCAAAGACGTTGTGAACAGCTGCATCAAAGGCATGAGATGCAAAGTCGAAGACGCGTGAGTTCTTGTGGAAGCCGAGAAGATGAGAGTGGTGCTTGATCTCCGAGGCAAAGTTCCTGTGAGAGAGCAGCACGCCCTTGGGGACGCCGGTACTTCCCGAGGTGAAGACGGCGAACATGGGGACATGGGGGGATGAGTGTCGCTGGCTCCCCTTGAGTCGTAGAGTGGTGGGAGATGGACGAGTTGCTAGGCTGGGTCCGACTTGAACGACACGAGGGCAGAGTCTCTTGGACAACTCTGCTTCTGACTCCGAAGAGAGAACGACATCAGCCCCGACTTGTTCAACGATGGTCTTGAGTCTTTGCTCAGGGACCAATGGGTCTAGAAGGACGAAGGCACCTCCTGCTTTCAGAACACCGTACATGGCGACCGAAGTCCACATGGACTTGGTGGAGCAGAGCGGGATAACCCTGGGGCTTGAAAGTTGAGCTCCCATGTCGACACTATTGAGAAGCTGAGAAGCCATCTTCTCTGCGAGTTGATCAAGCTCCTTGTAGGTGAGTTCGCCATCCCAGGCGTAGACGGCGGGAGCGTTGGGTTGCTCGCGGACTCGTTCCTCGACAATTTCGTGGACGTAATTTTCGACTGCTTCAGGGGTGGATTGATTCCAGGTCCAGATCTGTTCGAGATCATCCTTGGTCATGATGGTGCTTCTCAGTTCATCAATCGTCTTGGACATCATCTCACCCTGCCCATCTGTGAACGCCTGCATCACCAGCTCAAGTCGCTTGAGAAGCTTCACGACAATCCACTCTTGGATCATCTTCTCATCATAGTTTGCGGTGAGCGTGAAGCTGCCGCCTTGAGCTCCGGGCTGAGCCTCGATCATGAGGGCGTAGGGGTTGAACCATTCATTCTGGTCCTGGTTCACCCACTCGCCGAACGGAGAGGGACCAAACTCGTTCTGCACAAGACTTTCTGTGCTTTTTTCTTCTTCATTGTGGTTTTGTGACTGAATGACGAGAAGAGTCTGGAACTGACACGCCTGTTGAGCATCCGACGACATCTTGGCGATGCGGTGTAGACCAGTCTGCTCAAAGGCCATCATCTCGGTAGCCTCACGCTGCACCGTCTCCAGGTATCCCGAGACAGTTAGACCTGAAGTCCACTTGATTCGCAGCGGGATAGTAGCCATAGTAGGAGCTGGCATCGCCTCAATATTTTGAACAGGAGCGTTTCGTCCAGAGACGGTCATGCCAAAGACGACGTCGGAAGTGTTTGTCATTTGACCGACGACCAAGGCCCAAGCTGCGCGGATGAGCGTCGATGGCGTGAGATCTAGCGATGCCGAAGACGAACGGGAGTTGAGCTTGATTTGGTGGACAGTTGTTTTGTTAGAGGTCGGCTCGTAACTGGGCGATGGAAGGGTCGGGAATTGAGTGGCTTCGCAAGAGTCAAAGTATTGTTTCCAGTAGTCTTCGGTCTTCTGAACTCCTGTAGGGTTTCGCTGTTGCTCCTCGAGGTATTTAATGAATGGCCGAAAGCCAGGCGTCGCAGCCAAAGGGTGGGAGTTTACGCCTGCCTTGCCCTGGTAGGCTTTGGCGACTGTATCCAGCACCAAAGGCAGCGACCATCCATCGTAGAGAGCGTGATGAATGGTCCAAACAAACCATCTAGGTCTCTCTGTCTGACCATCGTGGACGAGAGCATACCTGGCGAGAGGGTCGTTCAAGCCCATTACCCGCTTCCGATCGGCCTGAAGGTACGCCTCAAGTCCGGTCGTGTTAATCCAGTTGACCGAGCTATTCAGGACGACCTGTAGGAGGCCAAGTTTCTCGTAGCCTTGACAGTGAACAATACGTGTGCGCAGCACGTCGACGGTCTTGACAGCCGCCTCCCAAGCTGCTTGGAACCTGGTGATGGACACCTCGGAAGACAACTCGAGAACTGCTTGCATGACGTAGTCTCCAGGTCGCTTTGAGGCAAGTGAGATGAGACCCTCTTGGAGTGGCGTGCAAGGGTAAGCGTCTTGGACCTCTGAGGCATCAATATCGCATTGGGTTGAGATGTTTTGGCGGAGAGCCTCGACGCTGACTTGGTTGTCAAGAAGAGAGAATGGAGAGATCATGTTGGCGTCGCTCTCACGCTTGGTCGACTTGGAGTTGTCGGCGACAAGTCTCAGCGTGCGATGGGTAAAGATGTCAGCAACAGCGAGTTCAATACCAGTCTTTCGAGCCTCGCCGACGACCTTCATGGCAGAAACAGAGTCACCTCCAAGACTGAAGAAGCCGTCATCAAGACCGATGAGATCCGTAGGCAAGTCGAGAATCCTGGACCAGATTCGTTGGAGCTCTCGCTGGGTGTTTGTCGACGGCTGCTCTCGAGACGAGGACCCTTGCTGTCGCGCCTTTCGTGCTGTAGCAAGTTGTTTTGCCGAGAAGGAACTTCCGATCTGACGGAGGATCCTGCGGTTCATCTTGCCGGTCGCTGTCATGGGGAGTTTCTTCATGGAGAAGAAGATAGTTGGAACCATGTAAATGGGGAGATTCTGACTCAATACATCCTCAATCCCGGCCGAGATGGGGACAATCGTTGGCTCGTCATCGCTCTCTGGCCTCTGATCCTCTTCCTTCATGACAAGGAACGCAGCCAGGGTTTGGTGCGCAGTGTCACTTCCGGTCGGAATGATAGCCTCGACGACAACTTGAGCAGCTTCAGTGACACACTCTTTGACTCTGTGTTCAACCTCACCAAGCTCGACTCGCTGACCGCGAATCTTGACTTGGGAGTCCTTCCGGCCAAAGAAGGATAGACTTCCATCCTCGTTGTAGCAGACGAGATCACCCGTCTTGTATAGTCGACCGGTCCTACCTTTCTGCGAGTAGCCATTACCGTTGTCAGTAGAGGTGCCCTGTATCAACCAGGAAGGACTCTGGATAAAGACCTCGGCCGTCTTCTCAGGGTCTCCGAGGTATCCACGTCCGACAGCCGGGCCCTCCAGCAACAGTTCTCCAATGCATCCCGGCGGGAGAAGCCTTTCGTGATCAGAAGGATCTACAACCCAAGGAACAAGCCCCACGCCCCATCCGATACGAGTGGCCTCGTCGGGAGTCGAGGCGGCGTCGTTGATGGTGCTGATGGTTGTACACTCGCTGGAGCCATAAGCAGTGCACACCTTGACACCAGCCTCCCACCAAGGTCCAACATCCTGGCCTCGAACAGCTTCACCTCCAAAGATGATGGACTTGAGACCAGAGACGCTGCGAGGAGAAAGAGATTCAGCCACCGAAGGGGTGAGAAGGACATGTGTGGCCTTCATAGATACCAAGCTGCGGTCCAACTGACTCCTCCTCTCGTCGTCGCTAGGGATGCACAGACATGAGCCCGTTATCAAGGCTGCAAACGTGTTGTTCAGGGATGCTCCGAAGCTGTAGGACGCAAACTCATAGACTCGAGAGTCGGGAGTGTATCCTAGGCGCTTGACATGACAGGGCAGAGCGGAAGCGAGGTTTCGATGAGTGATGACAACGCCCTTCGGTGTTCCCGTACTGCCAGAAGTAAATATGACATAGGCAGCCGAATCATCAGAAGCCGCGGGAAGACGACTGATAGTCTGGCTTGCAGACTTGAAGAAGTCTGAGTTGATGATGACGACTCCCTGGGAGATTCGGCTGCTCAAGATTCGGCTGCTCAAGGAAGAGCAAGAGTCGGAAGAGAGCATCAGTTGGCCTGCACCTACCTTTTCGACAATGTGCTTGAGGCGCTGCTCTGGAAGTGCTGAGTCAAGAAGGACAAAACCCGCCCCTATCTTGAGAACTCCCAGCATGGCAACAGGTGTCCACATGGACTTGTCAAAGCACAAGGGCACAAACGTATCCTTCAGACTCTTTCCTCCAGTCAAAGCGAGCAGGTAGGAAGCCAGATAGTTGGAGAGCCTGTCGAGCTCAGCATAGGTGAAATTGCCATCCCATGCACAAATGGCAGCAGCGTCTGGTCGGAGCCGTGCCTGTTCCGAAATGACGGCATGGATTGATCGATCAACAGACTCGGGGACCTCTTTATTCCATTGCCAGATCTGCTGCAGGTCTCGCCACGTCATGACGCTGATGTCCGACACGCTGACATCTGGTCCTGCTTGGCCAAGTTGCTGCATGACAAACTCCAGTCTCTCGAGCAAACCCTTGACTATCCATGGCTCAACGACACAAGAGTCAAAGCGTGCGTCAATGTCGATCTGGCTATGTGAAACAGTAGCCTCGATAGTCAGAGGATACGTGGTGAACCACTCGGTCTGGTCCGGAGTCGTCCATTCTCCGAGCTGAGATGCCTTTGTGCTTCCAGTCTTGGCTCGAGGTTGCACGACGAGGAGGGCTTGGAAGGCACATGCTTGTCGAGCCTCTGGAGATACCAGCTGAGTGATACGCTGCAGGCCGACTTGCTCGTAAGGAATCATCTCAGTAGCTTGTCGTTGGACTTGGTCGAGATAGTCAATGACACGTTGATCCTTACGATTGATCTTCAGCCTCAAGGGAACCGTTGCGATCGTTGGGAAAGCCATCGACTCGATGCCAGCCACGGGGGCGTTTCGCCCAGAGACAGTCACACCAAAGACAATATCGTCGGAGCCCGTCATCTGGCTTGTCACGAGACCCCAGGCCGCACGAAGCATTGTCGACACGGTAGTCTCGTTGCTCGATGAAGATACCCAAGCGCGTGGGATCTGGTGCTCGACGAGTTTGTTGGACATAATTGGCTGCTCGAGGCCCGAAGGTAGACTGGGGTACGACACACACTCCTCGCTGTCATCAAGCGCGGCTTGCCAGTATGACTTTAGCTCCTTCGAGTCATGCTGCTGGATGTACTTGATGAAGCTCTGGGCCTGGGGACGTGTCTGTCCCACCGACAGGCCCTGAATAGCTTGATCAACCTCTTCAAGGATCATTGGCAGTGACAAGCCATCATAGAGAGCGTGGTGGGCGGTCCAGACAAACCACTTGGGTCTCCCAGTCCTATCTCTGACCAAAGCATATCGAGCAAGAGGCTGGCCAAGACCCATTGGCTTTTGTCTATCAGCTTCAAGGTACCAGTCAAGACCCATGGCCTCTATCCACTCAAAGTGTTCCCCTTCATCGTTGAGAAGGACTTGAACAAGACCAAGCTTCTCATGCTGGACAATTCGCGTGCGTAGGACGGGCACGGCATGAACAACCTTTCGCCAGGCGTCTTTGAAGGTGTCGATCTTGCTGAGAATATCCGACGACAACTTCAACACTTGCTGCATGATGTAGTCTCCCGTTCTCTTGGAGGCCAGCGAAATAAGCCCTTCTTGAAGTGGAGTGCAAGGATAAGCATCCTGGATCTTGGATGCCTTGGTTGCGAGTTGAGCCGCAAGATCTTGAACCAGCTTCTCACGAGCAATGTCGTCTTGAGTGAGAAGAGAGAAGGGATCAATAGTTGTAGACAGAGACTCAATGGCCATCTCAGAACAGTAGTAGCTGTTGCTGCAGATATTTCGAAGTGTCCGATGCTCAAAGAAGTCGGCAACAGTGACTCTGATGGACGCCTTGGTAGCCTCTCCCACAGCCTTCATAGCCGCGATAGAGTCACCACCAAGGCGGAAGAAGCTATCATCAAGTCCAATATGCTGAGGTTCAAAAGAGAGAACTCGAGCCCAGATCTGCTGCATCTCAGTCTCAAGTTCAGAAGTTGGATGTGGCTTGGGGCCTTGCGTGGCCTCTGTTCTGAGATCAGCCAGCTGTCGGAGGGTGTATGAAGCGCCCATTGCTCGTAGCCTCATCCTATGTAGCTTTCCGGTCGCAGTCTGGGGCATCTGAGCGAGTTTGAACAAGGCCTCGGGGATCATGTAGCTTGGAAGAGACTGTGCAAGCTCATCTTCAAAGGTAGAAGAGACGTGATATAGATCAAGGGTTGTCCCTTCGGTAGAGGTGTCCTTTGCATCTGTGGTCTTTAGGAACGCCACGAGCATAGGACGCGAGCCTTCGCCATGAGGAACAATGACATCGACAACGACTTGTTGAACAGTCTTGTCGTGCTTCAGCGCTTGTTGAACACGTAGTTCGATCTCTCCAAGTTCGGCTCTCTGACCTCGGATCTTGACTTGAGCGTCCTCGGCCTTTCGGCTAACAAACATCAAGCTGCCATCTTGGTCCTCAGAATACTGGACCAGGTCACCCGTCTTGTAGAGTCTGCCATGTCGGCCAGGCACTCCTCCGATGCCCTGCAGCAACCAAGCAGGGTCTTCAACATAAGCTTCCCTGGTCTTTTCCTCGTTGTTCAGGTATCCTTGACCGATATAGGGACCTTCAAGTAAAAGCTCTCCCACAGCTCCGGGAGAGGCAAGGCGGTTGTGATCTTGGGGGTCAACCACCCACGTCACCTGGCCCAGTCCTTTACCAATGCCAAGGGCCTTTCTAACGTTCATCTTGGACGTGTGAGTAGGGTTGATCATGCTGACCCCCGTACACTCACACGGTCCGTAGGCATTGATGAGCGAGAGATCGGCCGAGGACCATCGCTGAAGATCCTTAACCGTCGAAGCCTCTCCTCCCACAATAAGGGTCTTGAAATCTGGCACCTGCTCTGGAGACACGAGCTGAGAAGCTGAAGGCGGGATGAGCGTAATGGTGGCCTTGAGCTCTCGCAGGCTTTCGGCAAGACGGCTCTTGCGGTCTTCGTCACTCGGTACACAGAGACAGCCACCCGCAAAGAAGGCATGGGTGGCCAAGAAGATTGGCGCGTCGAAGCCGTAGGATGAGAAGTCATACACTCTTGACTCTTGATTGAAGCCACAGCCTTCGCTTTGGTGTACAAGTGACGAAGCAAGGCTGCGGTGGCTGATGACCGAGCCCTTGGGCGTTCCTGTGCTGCCAGACGTGAATATAACGTACGCGGGTGACGAAGGATCGGTCTTGACGTTGACCAAAGTCGTTTCAGGCTTGTTGAAAAGATCAGGAGTGAGATTCAGGACTTGATCACAGCCCAGTTGCAGGCTCAAGTCTCTCTGCTTCTGCGAGGACACTACCACGCGAGTATTAACCTGGTCAACAATAGTCTTAAGACGTTTCTCAGGAAGGAAGGGATCCAGCATGGCAAGTCCAGCGCCAGTCTGAAGCACAGCTAGAATGGCCACAGACGTCCACTTTGACTTTTCGAAGCAAAGACCAACAATATCTCCTGGGGAGACTCGGTGCTGATCGATGAGTCGTCTAGCCAGGGTCGACGAGAGGCGAGTAAACTCTCCGTATGTAAACACGCCATCCCAAGCGTGTACAGCCGGCCTGTTTGGCTGGGACAGAGCACGTTCCAGGATCATATCGTGGACGTTTCGATCAATGGTCGCAGGGACGGTCTTGTTCCACTGCCAGATCTGCTCAAGGTCGGCTGGCGTGACAACTTGGATGTCGGAGAGAACGGTAGCCATATCATCCGCGCCGCTGAGTTGATCAATGACAAAGACCAAACGCTCCAGGAGGCTCTTGATGGTGCTTGCTTGGATGACCCTCGAGTCAAAGCGAGCCTTGGCAATACCACTACTGTTATCCTTTCTATCGCCAAGCTGAACTTCGAGGAGGAGTGCGTAGGTACTGTTAAACCATCTCTCTGGACCACCGTGCTCGTCGTCAAACTCGGAGAGAATGTCGGCCGTCTCCTCTGGTTGGACTACCAGCAGTGTTTGGAAGCGACAGGCGTACTCACAGTCAGTTGACAACTTGGCAATACGTGGCAGACCCATCTGCTCGAAAGGGATTATATCAATAGCCTGCTGCTGAACAGACTGCAGATAGTCACGGACCAACATGTTCTTTCCCAATCTCGAACGGAAAGGGACTGTAGCCATTGTAGGACCAGTGATCTCGTCGATGGAGGCAACAGGGGCACTTCTTCCAGAGACGGTGACTCCAAAAACCACATCATCAGAGTTGGTCATGCTCCCCACGATCAGGGCCCAAGCAGCGCGGATGAGCGTCGAAGGAGTTGCGTTACTCCAGCCCTGGTTCCTCAACATGGATGGTAGATCCTGGAAGAGAGTGTCGATCTTGGAATGATCGGTCCCTTGGTTCTGGATGTGGAGAGGAACTGTCGGGAACTGGGCCGCTTCGCAACCAGAGAGTGTCTTTTGCCAGTACTTGGCCATGGCACCATCGGCAGAGACGTTTTGGCTCAAGGTGTACTTGATGAAGGCGGGATACGACGCCTTTGTCGCTCCTATCACCAAACTTGTCCCCGCTTCAAGAGACCGGTAGGTCCGTTGGAATGCCTTCATGATAAGCTGGATGCTCCAACCATCGTACAGAGCATGGTGCATTGTCCAGACGAACCACCTGGGGGCACCCTCCTCGTCGTGAACAAGAGCAAATCGGGAGAAAGCCTGGCCCAGACTCATGGGCTGTCGCCGGTCTGCTTCGAGATACTCGTTCAAAGACGGGCTGACGACCTCGTTCCATGCAAAGGTTTCGGGTCCAAGAACGACCTGAGCAAGGCCGTCGTGGTGCACGAACCGAGTTCGCAGGGCAGAATGCTCCGCCACCACATGCTCCCACGCTTGACGGAACTTGTGAACATTTGCATAGGAGGAAGGTGAGATGTCCAGTGTTGTCTGCATGATGTAATCTCCAGGACTCTTGAGGGACAGGAAGACGAGGCCCTCTTGGAGTGGTGTACAGGGGAAGGCATCTTCCACTGAACGAGGTTGGACACCGTGGTTCTTCAAGGCCGACTCGATAGCTTCGCGCTTATTGTTTCCTAGAAGCAGAGAAAAGGCTGCAGGAGGTTCGTTGTTGACCGCCAAAAGGGAGCTGCCTCGAGCAATGACGCCAGCAGCTTCACTCAACCGTGGATGCTGCAGAATCTCTGCCACACTCAATTCCACGTCGAGTTCGTCGCGAGCATTTCGCACAACCTTCATGGCGGAGATTGAGTCACCCCCCAGCTGGAAGAAGCTGTCATCCAAACCAATGTCGGAACGCTCTATGCCCAGCACCCTGGCCCAGATGCCTTGCAACCTGTACTCTGCTGAATATGGCTTGGGTTGTCTCTTGGGGCCTTGAGACCTCGTTCGCAGGTCCGCAAGTTGCTTCACAGAGAATAAAGAGCCCATCTCTCGAATCTTCTTCCGGTCCAGCTTTCCCGAGGCAGCCTTGGGAAGTTCTCGTACAGAGAAGAAGACGTTCGGCACCATGTAACTTGGCAAAGCCTTGTTCAAAGCAGCTTGTACTTCCATCGAGACCGTGTAGATCTGAGGCATGGACTGAGCCATGCGAGGTTCGGAAACCTCCTTGCCGCTACCACGAGAAGGAACTAGAAACGCCGCAAGCATAGTAGTCGAAGAATTGCTCAAGCCCTTGGGAGTGATCATCTCGACGACTACTTGGCTCACGTCTGGCATACACTGCTGCACTTGGTGCTCGACTTCTCCAAGCTCGACACGCTGTCCGCGGATCTTGACTTGAGCATCCTTGCGGCCGACGTATCTCAAACGACCTTCCTCATTGGAGTACTGGACTAAGTCTCCCGTCTTGTAGACCCTTCCGAGCCGACCTCTCTCGACCAGCCAGGCAGGGTCCTCGATGAAAGCACTCGCTGTTCTCTTGGGGTCATTGAGGTAACCCTGACTCACGGATGGACCTTCGAGGACAAGCTCGCCGACTAAACCAGGGGAAACAAGTCGGTTATGGTCATCAGGATCAACAATCCAAGTGACCTGGCCCAGTCCTACTCCAATGTCGAGAAGGTCAGCAGGACTGGATGGGTTCAGGTTGGAGGTGCCAAGAGGAGTACACTCGCAAGGTCCATACGCGTTGATGAGGCGAACACGACTCCACCAGGGCAATACATCTTGCATGGTGAGACGCTCTCCGACAAGCATCATGGTCTCCAGCTGAGGAACCTTCTCTGGTGCCGATGCGAGCACCTGAGCAGCAGAGGGTGTCATGGTCACGTAGTTGGCGCCCAGTCGCTGAAAGCTGCCAGTGAGGTCATCCTTGCGGTCAGTCTCACTGGGAACGCAGAGACAGCCTCCAGCGTAAAAGGTGGTCCATATGTTGAATATGGCAGCGTCGAAGCT
Source organism: Fusarium piperis (assembly GCA_027886205.1). Taxonomy (NCBI): domain Eukaryota; kingdom Fungi; phylum Ascomycota; class Sordariomycetes; order Hypocreales; family Nectriaceae; genus Fusarium; species Fusarium piperis. Next base: position 268,042 of record RZGM01000090.1, read on the forward strand.
ATACGAGGAGAAGTCGTATACTCTTGATCTGGTATTGAGGTGGATGGCTGCCACTTGGTGGTGGAGGGCTGAACGGATGCTCTGGTGGGTGGTCGGGATAGCTTTGGGAGTGCCTGTACTACCAGATGTGAATATCACATGAGCAAGCGTGGTGGATGAAGAAGACTCGAGGAGTTGATGATGCAAAAGCCGATCAATCTCTTCCTCGTTGTACCTGAACCCTCGGAGTGTCTGAGAGTCAAGAATAACCACGGCTGCACAGAGACGGGAGCTCAGTGCCTGGTTCAGAGGAGAGCTGATGACCAACTTGGCTTGAACTTGCTCAACCATGGTCCGTAACCGCTGCTCAGGAGCAGAAGCAGCATCGAGCATGACAAAGCACGCTCCAGCTTTGAGAACTCCAAGCATCGAGACAGCCATCCACTTGGACTTTTCAAAGCACAGCGCAACGGGTGTCCCTGGCTGAACACCATAGCTCGTGATGAGATTCACGGCCAAACGGTTAGAAAGCATGTCGATCTCGGCGTAGGTGAACTCGCCGTCCCAGGCACAGACGGCAGTGGAAGAAGGTTGGATCAAGGCCTTTTCCTTGACAATGTCGTGGATGAAGCCATCGATGGCAGCTGGGGCCTTGCAGTTCCAGTTCCAGATGTCTTGAAGGTCTTGCTCCGTCATAAATTCGATGTCGTCGACACTCTGATTGAGCTTTGCGGTGTCGAGTTGTGTCATGACAGATGCAAACCGGTGTAGGACTCTCTTGACCTCAAAGGCTTGAAGAGCATCATAACTGTAGCGGGCCGTCACCTTGAGGGATCTCTTGTCTTGGGAGTGTGTAATCTCAAGAACAAGACCAAATCCGCAAGGTTCTGGGGTTCGACAGCCACTGTCATGAGGACTGTTGGAGTACTCTTCATCACTCGTTGGTGTCAAGAGGAGAGTCTGGAACAGAGTAGATGCCTGTTGCATGCCAGAAAACAGAAGAGTCATATGATGAGGTGTAGCCATCACCTCCTCTTCCTGCTTCTGTACTGACTCGATAAAGCTCGAGACAGTGTGGCCGTGAACGCGTGTGCGAAAGGGCACGACTGAGATGATGGGCTCATCGAGGACGTTGGTGCCGAATACCACAGACTCTGAGTCTGTCATTCGGCCAGCAACGAGAGCCCATGCCGCTCTCATAAGAGTGGCAGTGGGGATCTTGGAATTTTTGGGGAGAGGCAGCTGCAAGTGCTGCGTGGCACCAACTCCATGAGACGCCAGCCCAGATGAACTCTGTTGCTGGGTCAAAGTTGGTCGTGAAGGGTAAGAGACATATTGGCCATCAGCCAAGATGTCCTTCCAGAACTCAACTGCTTGTTGCAGTTGCTGAGAGTCATCCGAGGATGAGGTGTCACTGGAACCGCTCGAGACAGGTTGTATGGTGGTGCGAATGTCTGCGAGCTTCTCGATGCCACCGCTGGGGTACGCCTTCACGGTATCAGTCTCTTGGAATTGATGCATCTAGTTGACGGGTCAGTTGGTCGGTTGCTATAGCCGCAGTCGCGATGGACTAGAACATACCTTGAAGAACAAAGACAGAAATGGGTCGTGTTCTGGGCCTGGTATAAGGCAGAAAGAAATATATAATGAATGGCACGAACTCGTCGTACAAAGGCCTTCGTCTTTTAGATCGAATTACTCCACCTTGACTGTAACCAAGGCAGATGTTGTTGATCTTGTAGAAGGAGGGATCTACTTAGTAGGGTAGTATTACAATACTTATACGCACGAGATGGCTTTCAAACCTGCTTCGGAAGACCTACATGAAGACCTACAACATCTCCAGCTGAAAAGACTCAACAAATCAAGCAAGACGTGCGCAGATCCCCCTCTGAATGACTCCCTGATCTCACTCTTTGATTACACAGCGTATTCTTTGCCCTCACGCTGCCCTGCGTATTAGGTGAAGGCATCTCGAGAGCCGAATATCCGTATACAGACGGCTGCATCAAATACCGCGTGTTCTAGATCACCCTGCGGAGACAGGAATGCATGCAGTGAACCGTGTGACGAAGTATGGCCAACACTTAACCTAAATGAGTGTACTTTGACTGAGATAACCAGATCCCGAGTACTAATATCATCCAGCCGGGTAAACTTGCAGGACGAGAAATGAGATCGTGACAGGTGACAGGTCAACTACAGTTCAGCCAAGACCAAGACCAGACCCTCGATTTGGTCATTGGAGCTCGTACCCCCACGAGAGCTTCAACTGGAACCCGCAAGCCTCTATGGGGTCCAATCTCTCAAAGTCCAGACACTTACAGTTATCCACATCTGTTGAGCTGTAGAAATCTCTATGTATAGAAGGTGATCAGCAGCCCAGATGTGGCTGGACTGTGACACGACCCCCTTGCGGCGATCCTCCCCGCTATTGTGCTTATTTTCCGAGCCAACGATTCGAGACAACTCGACAGCAGGGTACGTACTCTGTCCTCCCTGCAGCTAGAGGCTTGTGGAGGACAAATAACGCCTTCGGAGAGTTGCTTAAGTGGCCACGCAGCAAGAACCCGCGCTATTTACACAAGACATCGTACGTTCAAGCCCTCCCGTCGCCCCGTCCCGTCCATCCGTAGCTAGTGGCTTGGCCTGCAGGCGTTGATGGCGTGGTTGACCGCTGAAAGAGGGTGAAGCGTGGGATACGTGTAGAAGCTTGTATTGCTTTCATGATGAACCACGGTGAGCTGGGTAAGGTTTATGACAATGCAACTTCCTTTCTCAAACCTGCTTTTGCGTCTTGCTTCTCTCCACTGGTCTCGCTTGGCACAGCTGAACAAGGAGACTACAAGATCTACATAACCGCCCTGATGATCACCAGGGATGCTTCAATAATAGGTAATCACTGACCATGGACCCTCCTCTTGGACCAAATCCTATTCTAGACTGCTATGGAATGTGGTGGCTGTTGATGTGATCTGGTGTAACCGTAACTACCTGACCAAGGGTCGACGTCCCCCTTTGCGTAAATGGCTGATGCCAAGAAAGGTCGGAAACTTCGAATACAGTCCCGATCTGGTAATCATACGAGGCAGCGTGTCTTTCAATTGGTCAAACTCCGGAAATAGCGACTTGGCTCCAGACCCTTCGTGGAACATACGACGAACTGCCGGGGGCAGTCAGTGTGAGACACGCAGCCACCGCGGAGGTGGGCCAATGGCATGACGCTGTTGAGAGCGTGTTTATTCCGAAGCGAGAGGAGGAAACTATCACAATGAGGAAACACACGGCATCAGTCGTGAGAGACCCAACAGTGATGCCAGGGAAAAGGGAAAAGAAAACTCTGTGATGCGGGTACTTGGAACGGCAAGACAGGTTCAGGACACGGATACCTTGGGAAAAATTGCCGCGGCAAAGACGATCGGCACTTTTAAAGGGTCAGCAGCCAAGTTTGTCTACCTCGCCCAGCCATTCAACTTGAGAGTATTACCTCTCCATCCGTCACAGAGAGAGATTCTCTTCTCCTTGCCTCAGTTCAAGTCACTCCGCTCCTTTACTCAATGCAACCATGTCCAAAACATCCGTCGACAAGCTCCTGAGGATCCCCCAGTCCCTGCGAGACTCCATCTCGCGCACCAGGGTGGACTATCGTCATCTAGGGAACTGTGGGCTCAGGGTGTCCAATCCCATCCTGGGAGGCTTGCACATTGGAAACTCTCGTTGGCTTCCGTGGGTGCTCAACGAGGAAGAGGTGAGTTATCCGGGTCCGTGGTGTTGGAAAGGATGCAAGTGGCTGAAGTAGGGGTGAATGATTCAAGGCCATGCCCATACTCAAGGCAGCGTACGACCGTGGGATAAACACGGCAAGTTGCTTCTCTTTGTCTGCTGGATGTTTACTGACTCTGGTAACAGTGGGATACGGCCAACGTCTACTCCAATGGAGAGTCTGAAAAGGTCATTGCCAAGGCTCTACGGAAATACAGCATCCCACGCAGCAAGGTCATCCTCATGACCAAGTGTTATCGAGTCGTGTGTGACTCGGAGAACTTTGATCCTGGCTCAGGAGTCACGATGCATCACGAGCTTGCAGACAAGAGCAAAGACTATGTCAACCAGTGGGGTTGGTGGCCCAAGGTCATCTTTGTACTTTTTACTGACCGGTCTTCAGGCTTATCACGGGCGGCCATTTTCAACGCCGTTGAAGCCTCACTTGAGCGTCTTGGAACGCACTACATTGACATCTTTCAAATCCACCGCTTTGATCCTACCGTGCCCATAGCTGAGACCATGAGTGCTCTGAACGATCTCGTCAAGGCAGGCATGGTGCGGTATCTCGGTGCGAGCTCCATGTGGACGTATCAGTTTGCAGCCATGCAGAATCTAGCCCATGCCAAGGGGTGGACCAAGTTTGTCTCGATGCAAAACCACTATAACCTCATCTACCGCGAAGAAGAGCGAGAGATGATTAGGTATTGCAATGATACTGGTGTTGGTCTTATTCCCGTGAGTCACCTCGCTCCCGCCTCTACTCATGATAACCATTCTGATGGATCATCAGTGGGCCCCTCTTGCATCTGGAAGACTGGCACGCAGGCCAAGCCAACAGTCTGTATCAATACGTGCATCCAACAGCAGAAACGGCTCCATCTACGAATCAGATGACTGCAACACTGACAAGATCGTCTCAAGAGTGGAAGAGATTGCCGTCAAGCGAAACTGGCCAATGAGCCATGTTGCACTCGCTTGGCTGAACAGGAGAGTCACCGCTCCCATCATCGGCTTCAGTACTGTCCAGCGCATAGAGGAAGCTCTAGCCGCCGTGGGTAAGGAGCTTAGTGAGGACGAAGAGAGGTACCTGGAGGAGCTCTACACTCCTCGACCCATACAGGGCCATTCTTAAAGGTGTTTTGGGGTAAACGAGTGTGTTGGGCTTAACGGTTGGCCTGTGACCATTTAGATTTTCTTTGTCTTTCAACGGGATATGAACAATTAGTTCGATTCACGTCATCTCAGTGCCTAATTTGGCACATTCTTAGTCACTTTCCTCAACAGGGACTTTTCTTTTTACTGTACGAAGGAGTAGAAGTTTCTTGGGGGCATTCTTGTGTCGATAATTCAGGTAGCACGGGTTCAGCGTTGTAAGAGGTAACAAATTGAGATGAGATGCACATTTCAAAGATGACGGTAAATCATGACCTCATTGATCAACAGGTCGACGTCGTATAATTGATAATGAGGTTGGATATACCGTCTCCCTTGGACTCTACGTCATCTCAAACACCTCCTAAAGCGTATGCGATCGCTGATTCCAAGGTATGTTATTGGATCAGGCGCTCTCTCTTCTCTCCTATACCGGTTGTATCCGAAAAGATCATCCTAGATATTGCCATACAAATGCGAAGCAAGATGTTGCACCACAGAAAGGAAAGCAGGGGGAATGAGGTCCCAAATTGAGCAATTGTTCCCCGGTGGCAACCATCAGGTGATTCAAAATGCTCGTTCGATTATTAATCACATGAGTGAAAGCCATTCAACACAGTCAAATGTCCTCACCGACCCTTTCTTGCATCTCCTGCCGAGGATATGCGCAGACCAACAGGCAAACCCTCTGTTTCACCATCCGGGCTCATGGAAGCAGAACGTCGCGGGGCATATCCACGTGAAATTCTGTGTCTAGCGGTCAACCTTGGACCAGCCTTCCTTGTGTGTCTTTCGGGCTTTTGTCTCAGATGCGCAACGTGGGGGTGAGGGCGGTGGCTTGACGGGAGATATTCAGGGCTGCGTTCGAGAATTGGGATCGCTCGGAGCAAATTATTGTGGCTTAAGCCTCACGAGGGAGGGGCCAAGATTGGTTCACTTCCTGCTTGAGGATTGACCTTCTTGGACCGGGTCCCCTTCCCTCATGCAGGGCCCCAACACTTGTCGAGTCAGATGAGTCGTCTTGCTTCCCCAGATACTGACAGTGCTAGGCTCGGGATGCTCGCTTTTGGTCAGGGTTTATTACGGTAGTTAGCACAGCCACTAATGACGTCTTTTCCGTTTCTACCGTCTGCCCTATGAGCCCGGAATGTGTCATGGGGAAATGTCGTAAACTGCCCTGGTGGTTCAAGTCAGTGCGCGGCGATCTGCATGGCTTGGGATTACAACTCTCATGAAATGATCTCGTATATGCTCTAATAAGAAAGTAGGCGGGACGATAATAAATACAGAGGGTGTGAGTGGGAGAAAGGCACCAGAGTTGTGTGTCAAGAGCAGTGTCCAACTCAGCACAGTCATCTCATCCAGGCCAAGTAATGATCATTTCATCTAATCTTTAAAAATTCAAGGGGTAAATATTCATTCATCAATTCATGCAGCCTTTGTCCCCCTACTGAGTGCATACAGTCCTCGAACTCATGATATCGTTCATTAAGGAGGTCGCCATTGTCTGTTTTTTAAAAACTCTTTGGGGAAAAGACTAAAGCACCATATTTACATCAAACATCGTTTAAATGCCTTACTTTTTCCTTGGGGGCGCTGAGTAGACGTCTCGTCGTTCCCTCAACCACCTACTGTCATGTTCAGCCACAGGAAGATGGCAACCAAAGATTAGGTGAGAGTGATAGTCTCCATTAATTACCAATTGGGAGTCTCCTATTAAACTGAGTCCTGTTATATCCCACTTTAAGAGGTCCGTGGACTCGTGCTCAGAAGAGGGTGATTGTCAACCTTGCGCACTGCCATCGCCAAGTAAATAGCCCCATCACAATTCCCCAGATTCACCAGGTCAAAAATCAACGAGTAACAAGAGTCATGTGCTATACTTTAATTTCGAGTCGCCAGTCCGGTCACTAACTTCAGCTGCCAAGCTCGCCCAACCTGCAAGTGAGATAAAACGCCGCACAAGACCTCAGCTAGAACTTCAAGTGAGCCGCAAGACAAATTTAGAGCAATTAGGGTCTAGGCTTGAAGCGGTAGGGGTCCCCATTTCAATAGATGTATTAATTCATGATCCGCCTGAATTAGTGTCCCAGCCATAAGTTACCGCTGTTCATCATGGAGGTTGCAATTGCTGATCATGGCATTGAGTTGGCTTGGGAGGTCGACAAGGCCGCCAAGACCTCGCACGCTACCTGTCTCCGACGATCTTGATCTTTGGCTGCGTCCTGCGCAGTCTGACCAAATCACCAGAATCACAGGATACACCCATATCCCGAAAGTGGTGGTATCAGCCTCCTCACTACATGAAAGCAACTTCATCTTTAAGGATATTATTAGTTAGGCTGCTTTAAGCTCTTCTCACACTCCTGTTTCATGGATAGTAGCGAATTATACAAAGGGCGACCGGTTCTTGATTCATCAAATACTGCCAGCTTAGAAAATCTACGAGCTTTTCAAACATGTTGGTCTAAAAGTCTCTGCACTCAGCGTCAATGTGCCGCTTCACTGCAGCCAGTATTACCTCAAGTATCTATCCCCTCTCCAAAGGTGACGGCTCTGATAAGGGAGTTCAAGTACCGCCTTTGTCATAAGATCAAGTTCCGAGAGTACACTCGTTTAATATCAAAAGCATGGGGGTATCAAAAGGACGGCTTCTCATGGGCGGATTCTCGGAGCTCATCTCCACCTATCCGTTAACACACAGGCGTACAAAGAATACTGGCTCGGGGCATTCTTTACTGCTTTCTGCCCTTGGATGATCCTACCGGCACAACTGGAAAGGAAAGGGAAAAGAAAAGGTGAAATACAGTTCTCCTTCCTATAGCTTGGTGACTCTTCTGATTATATGCTTCTTATGTCTATCATGAAGCGTTATATCCCAGTATGGTTTTTCATCTCGTCGGAGATTAAAACAGCCTTCTTTAGTTCCTGTATCTAGACTAAAGCCTTAAACATAACTGAAATACCAAACAAGAGAGTTATGCAAGGCCTAATAGATAGGTAATTAATCACATAAAGTCATATAATCAGCCTTATAAGCAGAGAGTCTTGCCTCTTGTCCTATTAATCTCATTCTCCAACATCCAGACGCAAACGTCCCCTACCCTGCAACGACACGAGTTGCTCACTAATTCCGCCTTCAGCTGACGGATACGAGCCTTATTTCCGCTTATGGATTAGTGGGTGACGTAGATCGGGGCTAACCGAGCTAATTGTGGGGACAATACGGGAAATGAGCTGTCACGGCTCCGGTTAATCCATTTATCCGCTCTCGTATTCATCCTGACTTGACATTCCCCTCGCTCTCGATCTGATCACCATCAATCGAACATTGAATGGCCTGAGACTCTTTTTGTCGTTTCCGCCTTGCGCTTCATCGATAGGCACAAGGTTCGACACGCCCACGCTCGTTCCGCCGTATCCGATCATCGATTCGAGCTGATGAGCCCCGTTGCTGAAGCGCGCGCTTAGAGCGAGCATCACCAACTAACTTGAGCTTCAAACAACACCGACGACGCCGATCCGAACTCGATCCTGCTCCCCGACACTCGCTTGCAACCGACTATCGAGCAACTCCCTTCCTTCAAGACGAACGATCGCCAAGATGAGACCGTTTATGACATTGCTGGCTTTGCTCCTCTCGGCCGTCACCTCGGTCACAGCTGAGAGGATCCTGACGTCCAATTCGTTGAACAGCTGCCAACGCGAATCACTCTTTTCTGCGAGTCTCTTCAAAGTCACCATTACACCTAACAACTCTTTGGCCACCGTCGACCTCTCTGCCTCGGCCTCGGTAGAAGGATATGTCATCTTTGACGTTGCTCTCGATGTTTACGGTTACCGGTTCTTCCACGAGAAGTTCGACCCATGCAACGGCGAACTCAAGCTGTCCCAGATGTGCCCCATGACGCCCGGAAACATCGACTCAAGGTTCAATTTTGAACTTGGCAGCGCCCTGGACCGAATCCCAGGAATCGCCTATGGCATTCCTGACCTGGATGCTACTATTCGCGCCTTTATCAACCTGACTGACACCGGCGAGAGTGTTGCTTGTGTAGAGGCTGACTTCTCGACGGGCAAGACGGTTGAGCAGATATCGGTCAAGTGGGTTACTGCCATCATCATTGGACTGGGTCTTGTTTCATCTGCCGTCACCTCCCTCCTTGGCTATGGAAATGCGGCCGCGCACTTGGCTGCCAACACCCTCTCTCTGTTCAGCTATTTTCAGTCGCAGGCCATCGTCGGCTTGACCGGTATCCATATGCCCCCGATCGTGGAGGCTTGGACGCAGAACTTCCATTGGACCATGGGCATCATCAAGATGGACTGGATGCAGGACATCTTTACGTGGTATCAGCGAGCCACTGGAGGTGTGCCCGCCAGCATCTTTCACTTCCTCGGATCGGCCTCTGTCCAGGTTGCAAAGCGTTCTCTTGACGCCATCGTGCCTCGAAGCGTAATGCACCACGCAGCTCGTGGTATCGACGGCCTTGTCAAGAGGGGCAACATCGAACTCGCCAGTGGATCCTACATTGTGTATGGCATGCAGCGCGTTGCTTTCCGCTCCAAGATTGAGACGACGAATCTCTTCTTGACCAGCCTCGTCTTCTTCATTGTCACCCTCATCTTTGCGACTATTGTTGTCGTTCTCTCTAAGTTTGCGCTTGACTTGTGTGTTAAGCAGGCCTGGGTCAAGCGTGATCGCTTCCTCGAGTTCCGAACAGAATGGCGAACCATGCTAAAGGGCATCCTTCTCCGTCTCATTTTCATGGGCTTCCCTGGAATCACCATCCTTTCTGTCTGGGAGTTTACTCAGGCTGACTCTCCTGCCCTTGTTCTCCTTGCCGTGTTCTACTTCCTCGGCATGCTTGTCATCCTCGTCTCGGCCGCCTTCACTATCGTCCGTCTCGCTGCGTTCAAGAACCCAACCTACAGCCTCTTTGCCGACTCTCGTGTCTTGAACAAGTGGGGATATCTTTACATCCAGTTCCGTGCCTCGGGATACTACTTTATCGTCCCTCTCATTGCCTACATCTTGGTCAAGGGCTTCTTCATTGCCCTTGGCCAGCACAACGGCGACCTGCAGGCCATCGCCCTCGTCGTCATTGAGGCGGCTCCTATGATCACGAGCACTGTTATGCTGCCCTACATGGACAAGAGCACCAACTCACTGAACATCGCCATCTTCGTCCTCAACTTCCTCAACGCCATCTGTCTTGTAATCCTCACCAACGTTTTTGGAATGCCGGCTATGGGCCCCTCTGTCACTGGTGTTATTCTGGTCTTGTTTAATGCTGCTTTCTCGTTGATCCTGCTGCTCATGACCATCATCTCGAGTGCCGTTGTCTTCTGGCAGAAGAACCCAGACTCTCGATTCCCCTTTATGGCTGACGACCGAGCATCGTTCATGAAGTCTCAGACTCAGGTCGACACTCTCACTGAGCTAGATGCCCTCGCTGCGACGGCTCGCCTCGATAGGGTCCCCATGCGTTCGTCAGAGGACTTGACACCTCCTCGATTTCCTGCTGATGATATACCTTCGACTTCCTCCATGCGATCGGAGAGCCCGTCGAAGCCTCTCAAGCAGGTTTGAGAGCGAAGCATCATGGTCAGCAGAGTCTGACTTCTTTTTACCAACTACGCTATAAAGTATGTGGCCCGAAGGGGAGCCGCGCCGTAACGCCTTCTGACGGACCGTTAATCTAGACTATGGAGCGGGATACGGCACGACCATCTATATGACTTTTTGTATTCCACATAGAGGGAAATGGAGTAATTGGAACGAACTAGTATGCAGTAATGAACATGTTCCAGAGGTGTCTACCCTGCCTCATCAAGATATGCCTTGTTCCTTTGTCAATGACACGGGAATGGACTTGGTTGCCTCGTTAACTGACACCCATTGCTAAGCACCTTGGCGTGTCTTAGCTTTACCACTTGAATCCGTCCGCTTTGAGGTCATTGACCACATCCTTTGCCACCAGCCTCTCAATGGCGACGCCGGGGTGGTAACCATCCATCCACAGCTAGTTCATTGTCAGCATTCCCTCGCTCAATGTGATCGTGATGACATACGCAAGATACTCCGTCTGGGTTAATGCAGAGTGCATCAGGCGCACCGTAGGCCTTGGGGTCCTTGACTGCCTTGTTGAATGCGCGTGATGTGTCGACAAGGGTGATCTTCGCTTGACGGTTGGTCTTCTTGAAGGCGCGGAGCTTGGAAGTCAGGTGTTGGTTAAAGAGCGCGATGGCAGAGATCAGACGGGAGGTGTTTTCCTGTCCTTGGTTCAACATGGTTGGCGTCAAGTCGGTTGCTTATTAGGCTGTTAGCTGAGCAGTTGATGCTTCATTCACGTTGATGACTTACGTGGAACGCTCAACAAGACGAATCTGCGTAGTCCCGAGTCATACAACACCTGAAGCAGCTCAAAGTACCTGGTCACTGAAGCCTCCATGATATTAGTCACGTTGGGTGCCCAGTGACTGTTTCCTACGTCGTTGACTCCCATCCACACACCAGCGAGGGTATTCGAAGCTTTCCAAGGTGCATAGGTTGGTCGCTTGCTCAAGTTGTTGACGAATTGATCTACCTGATCCTCCATGCTGAGGACCGTCGGCAAGTAAGGCGTGACGATGTCAGCATCGACGGTAGCTCCTCCATATGCAAAGTTGTATGCTAGGACGAGTGAGCTGTTTACTTCAGCGGCCATGCTGCCGACCCAGTTGACGCCACCTGCGGCTGTCCATCCTGGGAAGGGAGGGTTGCCTAGTGGGTTTGAGGATGATGGCTTTTCGCCGTTGATGTCAAAGCCGGTTTGGGAATATGAATCACCACTGGAAATGGTCAGTCTACTGAAGAAACGTGGCTCTTGGGGACGGACAAGGTGATCAAGTATTTGGGCTGTGCGGCCAAGACACAATGGAACTGGGAAACGACAGCCGCAGCGGCGAGGAACACTTTGGTAACCATCTTGTTGGGATAGAAAGGACCTGTTGATCAGTTCCACTATGAGCCTGGTTGATGGGATATATAATAGCTATAGGCCTTTATTTCAAACAGCCGGCGCCCAACCAAGGCCATGGTAACTCTGCATATCTGTCAAAAGTGTCACGAGCTGTGGCCTGTTCTTTACCAAAACGCACTGGGCGGGGATATGTCCGAGAGTCCGGATAAACGTAAACTCAATGATGTTGGGCCAAGAGATGGGGTCAAGGTCAAAAACAGACCCCAAGACCGATTGCTGCTCAATCTAGCTTCTACGCCGCCATTTAACTGACGACATATAATGACGGATCGGCCCAATCAAGCCATGGATCAACAGGTTCCGTGGTTTAAACATGGTCGGCTGATATGTCCTGTCTAGATACCCCTCCCCTGGCGGCCCGAACATCCGATGCAACTCTATTAATCAGAAACCGGCAAATCCCAATTCGTAGCGGAACGTGCTTCTCCATGTCGATCAGGGAAACGCAAGCCGAGCTAGTCAAGGTTAAAACGGAACTAGGGACGATACTCCAATCCTTGTTATTGGTAGGATGGGGTATAAATGCCTCAGGGGAAACTTTTTTGCTGCAGGAACAATTACTGGATTCATACAGTCGCAGAAATGAAAGTGAATGCTGCTTTGTTTCTATCTCTTGCAGCGGGCCTTTTGGGCGCTGAGGCCCGTCCAAGCGGATCCAAGAAGGACTTTGTTACCGTCAAGGGAAACAAGTTTCAGCTGAATGGCAAGGACTTTTACTTTGCTGGAAGCAACGCTTACTATCTTCCCTTTCAGGATGTATGTTTGCTACTCAAGTGTACGGATCCTGTTAACATGCTATAGGACGCACAAGATCCGTTGCGCGGCCTTACAGCAGCTAAAAAGGCTGGCCTGAACGTCATCCGTACCTGGGGCTTCAACGACAGGAACGCCACGACTGATCCAAACGGTCTTCCCAAGTACGGAGGAGAAGGCGCAGGTGACACGAGCGTCTACTTCCAGACTTGGGAGAATGGCAAGTCCAAGATCAATGTCGAGAGGTTTGACAGGGTTGTCAACGCTGCGTCCAAGGCTGGGATTAAGCTTATTGTTGCGCTGACGAATAACTGGGCTGATTATGGTGGTATGGATGTTTACACTGTTAACCTCGGGGGAAAGTATCATGATGATGTGAGTATTGCTTCTCTGTCGTTGAAGCAGCGCTAATGCGTCTATAGTTCTACCGACTGCCCGGGATCAAGAATGCCTATAAACGCTACGTCAAGACCATGGTGGACCGGTACAAGAATTCGCCTGCAATCATGGCCTGGGAATTGGGTAACGAGCCTCGCTGCGGCGCTGACGGAGTTCGCAACCTTCCACGGAGCGACAACTGCACGCCAAAGCTTCTTTCCGACTGGGTCGAGGAGATGAGCGCCTACATCAAGAGCCTCGACCCATATCATCTTGTCACATGGGGTGGTGAAGGTGGCTTCAACCGCGAGTCAGACGACTGGGCTTATAACGGCAGCGATGGCGGAGACTTTGATCATGAGATTGCGCTTCCCAACATTGACTTTGGCGTCTTCCATAGCTATCCTGACTGGTGGACAAAGACGGTCAGCTGGTCCAACCAATGGATCATCGACCACGCCGAGTCGGCCGCTAAAGTGGGCAAGCCAGTTGTTCACGAGGAGTACGGCTGGTTGACACCTGAGGCCCGCAAGGAGTATCTCAACACTGAAAGACCAGAGACGAGATTAGAGGTCGTCGGAAAGTGGCAAAAGATTCAAGTGGAAAAGAAGATGCCAGGAATGTACTGGCAATTTGGCTACGCTGGCTTTTCGTACGGTAAGAACCACAACGATGGCTTCACGATCTATCTTGAGGACAAGGAGGCCAAGGAGTTGGTATACCAGCATGCCAAGGATATGAATAAGCTTAATAAGAGGTGAGGCTGCCTCGAGGGGACATCTCGCTTGGAGCTGTTTGTGTAAGCTAGATATATACAGCTGCCAGCGCTCCTAGAAGAATCCAAATATCTGGTCTGTTGTTTGCGGCGAATCCTTCCACCGTGGTGACACTTGCTGTTGGAGTAGTGGCTGAAGAGACCTCGGAGGAGTCTGTTGGGTCGACCTGCTGTTTGTCCTGGAAACCGGAAGTGTCAGTGGAAGAGGTGGTTCCAGTTGATGTGCCAGTCGATGAGCCAGTTGAAGTCGTGGTCTTGGTCGAGGTCCTCGACTTGGTCTCAGAGTTGTCAGTCTCGTCAAGTTCAATACTACCGTAATCTCCCGTCTGATCTCCATATGTATAACTCTCAGTCGGGTTAAAGTTGTCAATCTTGACGCTCTCAACAGTCATGGTAAAAGGCGCATCACTATAATCTGTCTCTCCACCAGCCCAAGTAATAGTTCCCTCGGCATTGTCGGGATCGCCTCCAGCCCAGATGCCGAGCTTGATACGCATGGGAGTTTGGGGGTAGTTTTCGCCGCCGAGGGCATCGGCGTAGTTGAGGGTGCGGACTGCAGTTCCGTCTATGTACCAGACACAGGTTTCCTTGGTCCAGTAGATAGTGTAGTTATGAGAAGCGGTTTGAGAGCCAGCAGCTGCGAATGTTTCGCTGCGGATGTCAGAGGTGCTGTTGCCTTTGCCGTAGTAGTTGGTTTGAACCTCCTCTGAGCTGCCCCCAAGCCATTCCCAGTCACTTTGTTGTTTTGTTAATATAAGCATATAAGTATTTCATAGAGTCAAAACTTACACTTCATCAAGAACGTCAGAAAGAAGAACGGCAGAAGAAACAATGCCGGTGCCGGAAGCGGCCTTCAAATGAACTTCGAGTCGGCCAAAGAATATGTACCAGTTGGTCTGAATGGTAGGAGCATCGCCCTTTTCATTGATAGTAAACTCGGCACCATCCGAGGTGTACTCGACCTCCCCGGAGCCAATGGATTCCCAGTTGTCATCGTCGGCGCCCTTGGTGAAGTCCACGGAGTAGGTTGAGGAAGAGAGGCCATCATCTGCAGAACAAGAGCCTAAATAATATTAGCTAAATCATTTATCGAAGGAACTGGACCATCTAATTACTATTTTTCATTGGGTTGCAGTCGCTATATGTTTGAGCAGTGGTCGAGGCGACGAGGCCTGCTGCGAGGGCAACGGTCGATCGCCCCAAATGCATGGTAAATGAACGGAAAAGTAGCTAAAAGAAGTATAGAAAGTAATAGATGTATAATGAGTGTAATATGAAATTCACAAAAGAGCGTATTAACGGGGAAACCACTTCCACGACACTATTAAAGAGAGAAAAGCAGTCGGAAAGTGGGAAGACGTAACCGGATCCATGATCAAAGTAAACTTTTCATCCTCCCTCGTGTCGATCTGAATAAAATGGACCTCTCAACAGCAAATCGGTGAGAGTACGTGGATGGTTGCGTCATCCAGCTGGAGAAGACAGTGGAGATCAGGGGGGTTGACGCGTGTTGGGTGGAACCATTTCCCCTGAAGATCTTGAGGCTGATAGCATGAGCGTTCGTGTAAAGAGTACGTGGTTTATCGTGTTTATCAACTAAAGAAAAGAATGGATGCTCACTGACCGAAATAGAGGTTGAGCTGAATGTCTATGTTAGCGCATTATTTAAATTGAATCATAGTCCATGAGTCCTAAGTGAGCATTTCTTTGGGGATTTGATACAAGGCAGAATTCTACTCTCAGTCCAGAGGCCTAATGGAAGTGTTATTCAGGTCGAGGCTGGCGAGGGAGCTCACAAACAGCCCTGTAGATTTACTAATTTAAAAGGACGGTGACGGAATCATGCCCGTCTCGGCTACATACTGATCCCAGAACAATACCAACTTGTCCAAAACCTCCGAGTTTGTGTCGGCCACGTCACTCTGCTCACTTGGGTCTTCTGCCAGATTGAACAACTGCCATCTCTCGTTTTCCATCTTTGGATCCCACACAGCCTTCCAGTTTCCTTGACGGATTGCTCTGTGGCCAAAAAGCTCCCATCCGTGAATGTGTGTAGCCTCTCCGTGTATGCTAACATCATCTGCTCTCTTCGAAGTGAGATGCGGCACCCAGGACTTGCCACGAGGAAGCGCGACTTCGCGACCGCGGTATGTCCTTCCAGGATGTTCAAGCCCTGCCAGCTCGAGGACCGTGGGCAGAATGTCCATGACTGTTACGAATGTGTTGCTGATGCTGCCTGCTTGTGGCTGCAGGGGAGGATAACGAACAATGCAGGGACATCTAATGCCGCCCTCGAAGGTTGTGCCTTTGACGCCCCTGCTCGGAGCGGTTCCAGCGTTTGCCCAGCGGGGGCCGTACCAAATAAAGGAATCTTTGTTCCCGAGGTTTTCTGTGCTGTTGTTGTAGTACTTTTCGACGATATTCGCCATCGTCTTTGGGCCGCCCATTATCTACAACACAACCATTAGACGGCAAATAAGCTAAGATAGGGTATTGGAGCTTACTGGTAGAGCCTCCATGGCTGCACCCTCGGCGCCGTTATCCGACATGAAGAGGATAAAGGTGTTATCCAACTCTTTGCTCTCCTTGAGGTACTCCACCACTCGTCCAATATTCTCGTCGATCTGTTCAACCATGGCGGCGTAAATCTCCATGGTCTTGGCAGATCGTTTCTTTTCATCGACTGAAAGATGATTCCACTCTGGAGTCATGGCTCTCGAAACAGGAGGAGGTGCCTTGGCGTCTTTGTGAGCGAGGCCGAGATCTTTTAGCTTCGCGAGACGTCTTTGGGTGAGCGCATCGGGACCGTCGTCGTACATGCCGGCTGTCACACACAAGACTTTCAGAAACAAACGAGCCTCGGACTGGTGTAGGGGTCAACGTACCATATTTGGCGATTCTCTCTTGGGAGGCTTGAAGCGGCCAGTGGGGGGCTGTAAAGGGCAAACAAGCGAAGAAGGGCTGTTCTTTTTCTTCTTCTGACCGAGTGTTGAAGAAGTCCAACAATTTGTCGGTGAAACTGACAGTTGAGAAGAAATCCTTGGGCAAATCCTTTTTGTGATCGAGGAATTTGTCACCCTCCATCCAATGCCCGTCAGTACACAAGGCACAGAACCAGCCATCAGTGTCTTCCAGCTGCGGTTCATAGGCGTGGTGATTGCCCGAGCCCGGCAAGAAGGAAAAGTTCTTCTTGAAGCCACGGGAAATAGGCGCAAACTCCTTGGTCAATCCAAGATGCCACTTGCCTGACAGAACGGTAAAGTATCCGCCGTCGGATAAGATCTCGGGCAGGGCTGCAACTCGGTGGTTTAGATAGCCCTCGTAGCCTGGCTGGCCTTTAAAGTAGTCCTTGTGCATCTGCATGTGCTCCCACATGCAGCCGAGTCCGGCAATGTGATTGTCCGTGCCGGAGAAGAGCATGGAGCGGGTTGGAGAGCAGGCAGAGGCTGTGTGGAAGTTTGTCATGCGGAGGCCCTCTCTGGCGAGGGCATCAAGGGCCGGTGTGTTGATCTCGGAGCCGTAGGGGCTCGTGTCACTGAATCCCAGGTCATCAGCGATGATGATGAGGAAGTTGGGGCGTTTTTGGGACATGGCTTCGATGGGAGACCGTTGATAGTGTGAGTTGGATCAAGCCAAGTTGGCCCTCGGGTCAGTGAAGAAGAAGTAAAGAGATGAATTGAGAGTTTCCTCGGGGAAAAGGAGAACGAAATGGAAGTAAAAGACTCTGAAGGTCATTGTTCCCCATTTCGACAGATGGCTAGAAATGCCGCTTCTGGAGCCAGCTGACACTCAGGTGACGACCACAGACAAAACTGAGGGCGCGGATCCTATGTTGCATTCTCGGTTTTGCGCAATACTGTAGTCTGGGGAAATAGAGGAGAAGAGACCAGGGTGAGAAATAACGCGTGCTAAACGCTAGTCTCTGGTTGGCTGATGTTCGCAGGGGGAGTGCTGAGGCGACGGTCACCGACGGATAGACGGAGCGGGAGGACGGAGCGGAAGGACGGAGTTAAGATGAGAGGCTGAAAGGTGAAAACAACATCCAATCATCTCATACAGGGGAATGCCAAAGCCCACACTTGAGGTCTCAGCTTTCAGGGTGTCGATGACACAAGATTCCCCCAGATGACGAGCAAGCGATTGATATCCCAAAATCACTACATTCCATGTCACCTCCGTATACCTACTACGTAGTAGAACATGGTCGCCCAAACCCATAAAGTCTGTTCACGAAGCACCCCTGCTAAAGGGGGGTTAGATCTGTTTAACCATGCCAGGTTCGAGTTTTGTTAAAGGTTAAATATCCCTTGCTCGAACTACCTCAAGATCCAGCTTCATTCAACTCTGGTCGGCATTTCAGCAAACTCAGCTCTTCTCATTTTCATCAGTTCCTCAACAACCAACCCAGGCCCTTCCGCCATCATGGGTACTTCAAGATTGGCACCGCCTTTCAAGGGCATCTTCAACGGGAAGCTCTTCTTCACGGCTGCAGTCCTGGCTCTATCTCAGTTCAACTTTGGCTTTGAGGGAAGTGCATTCACCAATATCCAGGCTATGGAGCACTTTACCCACCAGTTTGGCAAGACGCAGCCGGATGGTACAGTCATTCTCGAGCCCCAGTGGCTCTCCTTCTTCAACGGTTTCTCCATCGTCGGTTTTGCTTGCGGTAAGTCACAGCTACAACTCGTCAGATGTAATCATTATCTGAGACATGATTATAGGCGTAGTTGTTGGAAACCGACTCACCGACGGCTTCGGCCGGCGCTTTACTGTCAGAGTCATGTGCGTCTGGACCATGATCTGCACCACGATTCTCCTTACGGCCCAGACTAGCGACCAGATGCTCGCAGGGCGAGCTCTCAACTACCTATACATCGGCATGGAGCTTGCTGTGATCCCGCTGTACCAAGCCGAGATCACGCCGCTACAAGCTAGAGGAGCCATGGTTGCCTCGTACAACACTGCCTTGGCCATTGGCGCGCTTATAATGTCACTCATCTGCTACGGAACAAGCGAGATACCAAGCAAGACCAGCTATCTCCTGCCCATTGGCCTCTTCTATTGCATCCCGGCGATAGTTTTGGCATGCACCTTCTGGATGCCAGAGTCCCCACGTTGGCTCGTTCTGCGCGAGAGAAACGAGGAGGCATTGGATGCGTTAAGGCTCTTTCGGGAAGGAAAGTTCTCGGAGGAGAAGATCCAGGAAGAGTTCGCCGCCATCCAAGCTGCTTGCGAGTCGCACCATTACAAACCAACCGAAGCAGGGTTTGCAAAGCGTTGGCTGCAAATATGGAGTCGCAAGCACATCAAGCGTACAGGGATTGTTCTCGCCACAAACTTCTTTCTCCACGGTACGGGCAATGCCTTTGCGACCATGTACGGGACTCTCTTCTTCAAGTCCATCGGCACTATCAACCCTTTTGTCCTCTCGGTTGTCAACTCGGTCGTGGTCCTCATCGTTTCCGTCACGACACTCTTCTTGGTGGACATGATTGGCCGACGCCCTCTCTTGCTGGGCGGCTCGTCTGTGCAGGCTTCGGCGCTTCTAATCATGGGTGGTCTAGGAATGATCTCGAACCCAAGTTTCACAGTTAAAGGCGGTATTATTGCCATGATGATGATTTTTGGTTCCGGATATTGTGCCTCATGGGGCCAGTTGTCGCATACCATCACCGCCGAGCTGCCCTCTGCCGAAGTCCGAGACCTCACGTACGTGACTGGCTCCCTGCTTGCCATCTCCACGCAGGCTGCCATGACATTTGGTCTCCCCTATCTTCTTAACCCACCTTACGCTGCCCTTGGGCCTCGTGTTGGGTTCATCTTTGGAAGTTTGGCGGCTGTGTCGGTTGGGTTTGCATTCTTCTGCGTACCTGAGTGTTACGGTAAGAGCTTGGAGGAGATTGACGCTCTCTTCAACAACAAGGTACCTATTCGGAAGTTTAAAAAAGCTCACGTTAGTCTGCGGGAGGGATCTGAAGTTGGGGAGGCAATGGTTGATCACAAGGTGTTCAAGATTACAGAGGAGGTTTAAGATGGCTTCCATTCCCTGGCTTATGGGGCAAGTGATGGTCTGTGGGGCATGACTATGGCGTTATTTAGCGGGTGATTTCGTCATCGGCGGAATTAAAGCTAGTTCTCTTGACCCATTTACTGCTTAAAGATACCTTGTGCCTACACTGGTGGGCCTTTCGATGTGCTGTCACCTAGGACATGCTCTTTGTAACAGTCGTCACTGCTTAACTAGCTGCTGAGTCTCTGTTCCGAGGTAATTCACTAGCCTGTTGCCTCCATTCTCCACCATCCATCCACCTCTGACTAGATACACGGCGCCTCAAGGACAACTCATCAATGGCTCCAGACTCTTCTCCATTGCCGAATGCCCCGGCTGGACCCAGTAGCGGCCAACAGGCAGTCCGCATCCCGTCAGACCTGGCCCTGATCCTGGACGACGCTGGCTCCATCCTGGACGAGCCACGGGCCAAGAAGCGGTCCCGGACAACTACCGATTACACCCATAGAAAACGAGTCCCAGTAGCTTGTCAATTCTGTCGTCTTCGCAAGGTCAAGTGCAACAATGCTAGACCTAGTTGCAGTTACTGTCTTCGCCAACATGCGCGGTGCGTTTATGGCGACAATGACGAGCCTCAACCTCCTTCACCAGCCGGTAATGATGCCGAGAGCGAGGGCTCAGATCAAAAGATCCTTGCACGACTCGATGAGATCAAAGATATGATTGGACGGCTGCAAGTGGCCCCATCAGTCGTATCTGCTAATACATGCTCGTCAACCTCGCCACAGACGACATCTAATTATCAGGGCATATCGCCGGGGACTGTTCAGTCACCTCCGATCGAGGCATCCAACTTCCAATCAACGGACCGTGCAAGATGTTCAAGGCCAGATACGTCTCCATTCATGGCTTTTCGATGTGAAGCTATACTCAAGTGGCCAGCTTTGCGCTCCATCGTGCCTGAAAAGGATACCCAATTTGACTCTTTTCTCCTTGTACCTGAACCGAGCGACAGTTTTTCTGGAGGAGATGAGGACAACCGATACAGCGTTGAGTTGACAGGCTTGCAAAAAGGAGAGCTCACGCTGCTGTGTCAAAGGTTCCTAACTCTCTTCCATCCTCGAAATCCAATCTTGGATGGTCAGCAGCTCATGAGATTCGCAAAGATGGCCGACGAAGACGGTCTGCGATGGAATTCGGCTTCTTGTCTTGTGGTAAGTCAAACATAGTCTGTGTTTTCCCCAGCATGTTCTGAACTGGCATAGTTATTAGCATCTGCTCTGGGCGTCACAACCCAACCATGGAAGAAGCCACCGGAAACTCACGTGGATATCATGTCGCGTGCCGAGGACCTACAAGATAAGTCAAACGCGGAAGCGTACTTTCTCGAAGCCAAGAAGAGACTCGGTCTTTTGGGCGATAACTTGCTAGACATACAGTGTCTCTTTCTAGCATTCATCTATGAGAAGACGTATTTTCGACACCTGCAAGCGTGGTTCTACCTCCAACAAGCTGCCGCGAGGCTTCAGGTCCATTTGCTCAAAACGGGCACAAGACCATGGGCAAATTTCGAATCCTCTGAGCGCAACCATATCCATATCGAGCAGCGAGTCTTTTGGTCTTGCTTCAGAGCTGAGAGGTTAGTCACGAAATTCATCCCAGACGAGCAGGCTCTGACACTGATTCCAGAGAATTTCTGCTCGAGATAGACCTCCCGCCCAGTGGCTTGGGAGACCTATCATATCCTGATCCCCTTCCAGAACCTCCACTGACGTTTGCGACGTTGGGTGGCGATGTCAACACAAAGGGCTTATCGCCAACCAACCATGACCCGCAGTTTGAACAGAGAGGTTGGTGTTACTACCTAGCCGAGATCTCCTTGAGGCGAACCATTGATGATACACTTCGGTATCTCTCCGAGGATGGAGAGGAGGCTTGGTTAAGTAACCCCTCACAGCTCGTCCGCCAATATCACGAGTTGGAGAAGCAGAGATCAATATGGTAAGAGACTAGAGACAAGGGTTTTATATCATGCTAACTCGAAACAGGCATTTTCATCTTCCTGCTATGGTCCAATTCGACGATGAGCAAGGCCCTGACAACGAATTCGCATTTGGTCTCCGCAGCCGCTTTCTCGAATGGAACGAACTCCTGCTCCGTCCTATTTTTTACCACGTCCTCCACCTACCTTCTGACCAGACTGCATTTCCAGAATGCATCGAGCTTGCAGAGAAGGCGGTCCATCTATATGTGCAGAAGATCTACGAGTATCAACACACGTCACGGCACGGTGGTTCCTGGTTTATTACCCGTCGCATCTTTGCTTATGCTTGTCTCATTTTGGCGGCAGCGAGACAGCCTGAGCGCCGCATCAAGCTCCCATTAAGATGGGGCTCTGTCATACAGGCTGCTATTCAGACACTGAGGTTTTGGAGTCAGGACGCAGCGGATGTAAGGCATATGGCTTCAACTCTCGACTTGATGTTTTGTCATATGTGTATATAGATATGTACCCTATCTAAAAAAAAATGATATCCTCTCTTATAATATTGTAATGCATTCTTCCGGCGGATCATTCCGACGGATCCTTCTGATGTATTATTCCGATGCATTCTTCCGACGTATACTTCCGACGGATTCTTCCGGACTGGGCCGAACGGGAAGAATACGAGAGCCGACAGTGCCTCACAAGCTATTTCCTACTGCCATATGTAGGTATAAAGAACGACATGAAACAACCTACAGTGTAGCATCAAATTCAACAACATTCGGCAAGACCTTCCACGTTTCAAATCAGCCTCACCACCTACAACCACAACCAAGGAGACAACATGACCATTCAATCAGCTCCAGTCCTCGTCATAGGCGGCGGCATTGTTGGTGCCTCAATCGCCTGGCATTTGGCCAAGGAGAAGGACGTCATCATCATCGCAGAAGCAGTTGGCGGCGTGGCGACTCCCAACTCATTTTGCTGGCTCAACGCAGCTGCTACAACGCAGAAATACTACTACGATTTCCGACGCCGCTCCATGGCACGTTGGGCTGAAATGGGCAAAGAGCTGCCCGACCTCCCGATCTACTGGGGTGGTACCTTGACTTGCGACGGAACTCCCGACAAGCGTGCTGAATTCCAGGAACTTCAATCTACCTGGGGTACAAACATCAGGCGCGTTAGCCAAACCGCTCTTGCTGCCCTCGAGCCGGAAATCGACGACTCACAATTCTCCTCGGTGGAATGGGGCCTTCATGCTCCCGAAGAGGGCACTATCGAAGCACACGTCGCCGCAGCTCGACTGATCGCCCATGCGGAATTGCTGGGTGCTAAAGTTCTCAAGACGAGTGTCACCGGATTCTTGAGGGATGGGAATGGTCGAATCTCAGGTGTGGTAACAGGTTGTGGGAAGATACGTGGTAGCCACGTCGTTCTGGCCGCTGGTCTTGGAAGCGTTCCATTGTTGGCAACAGAGAACATCAAGCTCCCTCTGAACAGTAGCGAGGGTCTCCTTGTCAACACTACGCCGACTAAGAAGCGATACCTCAACGGTCTGGTCCGCTTGCCAGACTTGCACATGCGCCAGACGCTCGATGGACGTATTTGTTTCGGTGCCAGCTTTGCTGGTGGGAAACCCGGCCGTGACCCGCGAGCAACAGCAGAGGAGCTTTTCAAACAGGTGCAAAAGGCATTCAAGAATGGAAGCGAGCTCGAGTTTGGAAAGTATACTGTTGGTGTACGGCCTGACCCAGAGGATGGGTATCCCATTCTTGGTTCAACAGGCCTGGATGGGCTTGACGTGGCTGTGATGCACTCTGGTGTAACAAATGCTGCGCTTGTTGGCGAGCTCCTCTCCAAGAAGATTCTACATGGCATCGAAGATCCCATGCTTGATCACTTCCGGCTTGATCGGTTTAAAAAGAGTTACGCGAAACTCTAGACTGCAAGATGACATGTTCCCATGAGCGAGAAGGCCTTGCAGCTTGCGATTCATCGACGTTGCAGCCACACATGATTTATATAGCCTTCAATACTGCACTCGTTTCGAAATAGACCGTGACCCAGTGAGGTAATAATGTCCTGTGGGAGCGATCTGAACAAATATCTTTTGTATAAATTGAGAAGCTCCTAAATCGATGGCTCCGATGAGATACTGTCTTGCACTTCCCGAGGTTCAAAGTATGTGATCAACACCGCCAACAGATCATCAACTGCCTCAGACATGCCTAAGCTCGAGATTTCGGCTATCCATTCGGCGAGCTTTTCTGACTCGATGGGACCCGAAACTATTGAGGATGCCAGCATTGGCTGTTGGCTGCCGCTGTGTGCCATCATCGAAGTTGTGCGGTTGCAGAAGACCTCAAAGATATCCCTATACGGAGCAGCCTTTTCCATTCGCTCAGCTACGACTACTAGAAGCATCGTACAGCTCGTGAGTACAGTAGTCGTTTCACCGATACTTGTCTCTTTCCGTAAACGATCCGAGGTCCAGAGTCAGTGTAAATATGTCAGCCCAGCCGAAAGGATAACGTGAATGGTACTCCAAGTATAGTTGACTGCCCTTCTAATGTATTGTCGCCGGTTCCCGAGATGAATGCTTCCGGCTGTTCGAGCACACTGGAGAAGTACCTCGTGATCCATATCGCTTCCGTGTCTAGTCACCTGACATCGGTAGAGCATTATAATTGTCTCGTTGTAGTTGAGGTCATACCAATCTTGAGTTGCAAAGATGGACAAGGCTATGGTGTTTCACAACATTGGGTTTTAATGCTGTCTTGTGTATCTAACTGGGTTCTTTTATATCATGGCCAACAAATCCTCTCAAACGCGTCATAAAAGTCAACAAGGCTATTGGATGAAGACCAACTCGTGGCGGTCAACAGCAGAGGTGCCAGCCAATAAGTGGTATAAGTGTAGGAGGTGCAGTGCGTCAGGCAGAGGGATTAAATACATTGATTGAGACCAAGTTCCAAATCTTCAAATATACCTACTTATACATAACACCTATCACCTAAAAATACCCTGTTACTCTGACCCTGGGATATCACTCCCGACTCTCCGGCCTCTCCGAGCCACCAGATGACCTTGGCTTCAATTTCCCGGTCACATCATGGAATCTCTTCTTAGCTCCTTTCCACCACTTGCTCATGATATTGTGGGGGTTCCATCGCGGGTTGAGGCGGGTACCACCAAAGAGCCAATACAAAAACATTGGGAACGTTATGGTCTTTGGGGTAGGGGTTGAACCATCTCTGCCAAACTGTAGTGAGGGTTAGGAATTAGATATCAATGGTTGTGTCCTGGAATGAACTTACCTGGTAAGCAGGGTCGCCAGGGACAGAATAGATAGCCCGCCATCGTCTCCCAAACCTGTAAACCCGCTCAAGATCCCTATCGTAAGTATAGTCCTTTCTAATCTCACACTGGACTTTGGCCCATCTCATCAGATTCCATCGGCTGTCGGCTTTGAGAATGCCGTCCTGCCTCAAGGGTTCGGATGGATTGGAACTTGATGAATCCGCGTCGGGGTTCTCGTTCTGGATAAGTTCGTAACTTCTTGGGGCAGCCCCAAAGAAGAGCAAATAGTAGGCCGTGCTGACGATTAACAATCCGCATAGCAATGCAGGAAATATGTAACCGGCGAAATCACTGTCCTCTCCATCACTCCCCAGGTAAGGAGGAATGGCGTTGATGACAAGGATAGCCAAGTTGACACCAGCATATAACAGAATAGTTGGAAGAAGCAATGCTTGGGCAATGAAGCCTCTAGGTTCCCGTCTCGTAGTGGCGCCCCTTGGCCAGAGCGCTCTCTCGCGAGATTTGAGATTGAAGAAGCCCAAACCGAGGACACCTAGTAGGTATCAGTGGTCAATTCAGTTAGCAGTAAGACAGCGCCAACAAACCTAGGAAGAAACACTGCATATATGTCTGGATGTAGCCTGGTATAGAAACCGCCTCCATTACGCCATGAGAGCCGGCCGTCGCCGAGATGACGACGACGCTCATTATCCAATGGACAATCAGGCCGCCCTGTGGTGATCTATAGAGAAAATCGTCCTCTTCTGGCCCGGAATGCCTTCGTTGAAGGATATCATCCTTTTTCAAGTATCGAGACCAAGGAAGAATCTCGGCCTGACCGATGGCCTGTTTGACTGGCAACCATGTCAGCGTCATGGAATATAACGGATACTTAGATGTTGGTTTACCTCTTGAAAACGTGTAAATGATGGCATTGAGGCTTCCAAAGGAAGAAATGGCAGCTATTATAGCCCAGGTCCGTCTGGCGCCCACGTTGTCGCCAGTGAGCTAGAGGTACATGTTAGTACTAGATCTCCATGAAAGTGTTCCTGCAATTTGACTTACCATGGGAGGATAGTTGATATTTTTGCTACCTTCTGTGAGATCATCCCAGCTAATAGAGTGAAGCTTCCATACGGTCAGTGCCTGTCTAGTTCAAGGTCAACGACAGGACTTACAAAAACAGCTACAATGAGGAGATATAAACAGCCAACCGTACAAACGGCGGCAATAAAACCCTGACGCAAAACGTGGTGTCTATTGGCAGGAATCTGACCGGCCACCTGGGTATAGGGCGTCAGTCCAAATACTGCGTTGAGGCACGAGGGACTCACAAATGTTGCGTTTTCCCAACCTTGGAAACTGAAAAGAACCGACAACAAGGCCTTTGCAAACGTCAAGTTATTTGCCCTGCCACTTTGATACCAGACATACCAGTCGTCGGATCTGTTGTCCATCTCGCGGCTTGTTGCGGCGATGCCAACGATGAACAGGGCCACCATGAACGCAAGCTTTATAACTGCAAGCGTCTTGTTCATGCCGCGGCCAAATCCTGGACTGAAGTATTGCAAAATACAGATAACGGAAAGAACAAATATGCCAATGAAGCGCACGAGGTCTTGGTTCATGTTCTCCGAGACTTCCTTCTGGTCTTTGTTCTCTTGTTCCGTATCGTTCGAGGAGGTATCTCTGTCGTCTTGGATGCAGAGAAGAAGGAAGCGTGCAAACTGCATGCTGTTGGTCCCAGAGTTGAAGAAGACGATGAAGGCGATCGAATAGGTGATGTATGCAAAAAGTCCATCACCTAGGAATCTTGTTATTGCCGAAAGTGTTGTAGCTTTGGTAGGATTCGGCCTGGTCGCTGGGGACGTGGATGATTGTACATGAAGCTCAGTTCCTCGCGAATCGAGGGTCCGCAACTCGGTATTTGTTCGTCCGTTTGGCTCTGGCATCTGGAAAGATCCAGTCGTCGGGGCACGAGTTATCGGTAGAGTCGTGGGTTTGGACACACTCGAGGTCATCTCGTCAATCTGTAGTTGATGTCAGTGGAAAAGCCAAGTTCAATGTGGTGTGCAACCAACATAGATGAGTTCACCGCCGTTGAACGGTAGCACTTTGGCAAAGTCGAGGTATATGGTCATGCTTTTTGCCGTCAGTTCAAGATCCAATCAAGGAGGCCAACTGGAGATGGAAAACCGCGTACCTGACCAGAGAGTACAAGAAACCGATTCCAAACAGACCCAGGGTAAGACTCTTGTTTCCCGTTATCAGGAACACGGAAGCAGGGGCAGTATAGATGCCTGTCCCAACCATCTTGTTGACGATGAGGGCAAAGACATCAAAAGTCCGCAGGGGACCGCGCCCGCTGACATCGTGCCTTGGTTCACCCAACACGGCTTGCCTCTTGTAAGGTCGCTTGTGCCGGTCGGTGAAGTCCCGGGGCATTGAGGTAACGGGATCGTCACTCATACTCGTCTTGTTCCTGTTGGCTGTGGTTTCTGGAGTATCGATATGCAAGCTTTGACGAGTTACAGAAGCAGAATGACACGAGAAAACAACAGGTAGCCATTGAGGATTGTATCACGCTGGTGTTAAAATGTTGGTGTTACACAGCCAAGGCGAACAATTTCAGGCCTCGTTTCAGAGCCTGTCTGCCTCTGCCTCCCAGCCTCCTTCTTTCAACCCAGGCCTTGGGACCTGGAGCAAGGGCGCATTGCTAGACAATCAACTCACATGCCGCTGCCTCGCAAGGCAATATTGATACGCTTATGCCAAGTGCTCGCTTAAACAATTCTGTATATGTGCATCCAACCAAGCTACGAAGGTTAAGACATGGCTACTCCCAAAGCCTGGCAAAGTTGGCCGTGGCTTGCTGAGGGGAAGCTTGTGTCACCCAAGTTGTGATAGCGTGGCAAGGCAACCGCCTGCATTGTGAGTACAAACGTCGGGCTGAAAGAGAGCATGACTGATCAGTCATTTTTTGCGAGTTGGATTTGTAATTCCATGATTCAGGCTGGCCGGACTCGAGAGCCGCATAAGCTCAGGGGGTTCGCGCTGCATATATCATCGCCACTTCGATCCCCTCGCTCAAGCATAAAGTAATGAGTAACAAATTCACAATTTAGCAGCTCAAGGATCAAAATGTCTTACACAACGGCAATCAAGTACGACGTGCTGGAGCACGTCCTGAGAGCCTGGTTACTGGAACAATTTGGCCCCAGGGAGACCCAGTCCGGCCTCGTTTGGTCCTGCACGGTACGAAACAGCACTGCCTGGGCAGATCCGAAACTAAACACTGCCCCTCTTAGGTCATCGGTGAGGGACATAGCAGCATGTGGCAAGTCTCAGCCCCGAGGACAATTACCAGCGTATGTAGGCCCTACGACAAAGTCGGCTTAGACTATCGGGCTAATCACTCATCACATGCCAGGATGAACAGGAGATATTGATCTTACGTTCGCGGCCGAAGGGTACGTCCTCGTTTGGGAGGTAGGGCAGAATGGCTGAAACGCCTGGCTCGGGTGCCGTCTTGTCTTTCGGAGGCTGGTTAGTGGTGGTGGGTGGCATGAGAGCCTGATCTGCCTTGGTGGTACGGGCTTTTCACAGACAATTGTACTTTGAACACAATCACAAATGCAAAAGACCTACTAGAGTCATTCAAGAAATTGCCAGCCGTACCTCCTCTGCGGTCCTCGTCACGTACTTACCCATCGCATCTGTCTGATTGTTTCAGTAATTAATTCTTTCTCACTTCTTCTCAGTCCCTCATATGATGCCAAAAGACCTTCCCTGGCCCCGGAAAGCCGTGGGGCAGGACGTCCGCGTGGCTGAAATCGTCCAAGACCTAGCTGCGAATAATCGGGGCCTCTTTGCACCACCGTACAGCCAGCTAGAAGTCCAAGGAGCAGAACTGTCTTCACAGGGTGAGGAGATACCAGGTAGTTCCATTTGCTATGGCTAAAACAAAGATTATTGATAGGGACGGAACCCTTCTCTCTGCACAGCGAGGGCGATCTTCGAGAGCACCTCTCAATCTACCACTATCATGCAGATCCGGATCCGGATGCCCCCAGCGTCGGTAACGATGACAGCAAGGACCAAGATATCAAAGCTTCCATATTGTAAGCTAATAAACCCTTTTATTTCCTAGAGATCCATACTCATCTCCCCTTAGCCTCATAGAGCCAACGTATGGTTGGGGTAGTCTGCAAATTACTCATGACGGAATGCTAAGCCTTCTATCCGCCCTGGAGGTTTCCCCTGGCTTTTATCGATTTCTCACCGCTTTTGGAAAGAAATCCTGTCCCATCGATGAAGGCTTTGCTGGCTTTGACTTGGATGTCACCTTGGATCCTTCAGGGGGGTTGGCATCACTTGGTAAAGTCCCGTGCCCATCACCTCCCTGCATTGAAAGTGACGATTTTAACACATGTCCAATAGAGTTCTGCTACCTTCTCAAGTATGTATCTCGACGAGAGAATGCCTCCGCAAAAGCAAATCCATGGTCCATACGTCACGCACTCATTCATCAAAGGATTCACTTCAAGTCAAACCACGTCTCGAATATCCTCGTCAGAATTCCCGAAAAGGTCAAGGATCAACTAAGCAATGCTGTCAAAGCAAAGGAAATGGCAGAGCTAGCTCGAGATTGGGCTTGGCTTCATGCAGCTTGCTTCAGCAGTGTAGACAGTGACTTACGTCAGTTCATCAACTACCTAGACCAGGAAATCACAAAAGTGGCAAGTTCAAATGCTTTCCCCATCATTTAAAAAGGTACTAAAGCTCATTTCCAGTTCGATCGAGTCATCATGTCCAGCATGGAGCCTACCAAGCTCAACGAGTTTGACTCGGTGCAGCAAACAAGCAAAGACCTGAAGACGCTCCAATACCTCTCTGATCAGGCAAGAAGACTCATTAATATCATTGATCTAAACATCGAAACCATTAAATGCATGCTGAAGGAGATGAGCGGCTTGAGAACCCCCTTACTCGGCTCACCACATCCCGCTCCAGTCGAAGCGAGCTTCAGCCTTTTGGAGAAGACACAACAGGAGCACAGGTTTAGCCTAAAGAATGCATCAACTGTGCTGGATCGTGCGAGAGCTACATCGGAGCAAGTAAGTTGGGGTCTTCAAACTTCAACTTACCTGACAATGACTGACTTGTACAGCTTCGAGACACTGCGTCTTTGAGGAACAGTGAAATCAGCAAGATGAGCTCGGAAATGACGAATCTGAACACCTTGGCAATTGCTAAGCTGGCAGAGCAATCCAGCCACGAGACTCACGTTGTTAAGACCCTCACAGTTCTTGCGCTGGTCTTTGTCCCTGCTTCTTTTGCTGCAGTAAGTAACCAGTATCCTACGCCTCTTGCAGTGGACGCTGACCGTACCAAGGATTTCCTACAGATGGGATTTGTCACAATAGCAGATGAAAACCCCATGAGGTGGACTGCTACTGCCGACTTGAAGATCTACGCCATCTTGGCTCTTCCTTTGATTGGGGTTACTATGCTCATATATGGATGCGTGGAGATGATGCAACGAACAAGAAAAAGGTGAAATTTCAGTCAGCTAAGAAGTTCTAGTGTATTCCCATTCTCTTTCATTCAATGTCACTCCTCTGGATCGACCCAATTCCCGGGCGTTGAAGTTGTTGCACTCCAAAGCTTGTCGAGTTGGCCTTTAACTAGGTACCACAGTGAGCGAATGATTCGTGAACATGGGGCGATTTGAACCGTTTTTGTCCTTCTTACCTTCTCCGGGCCTCATCTTCATCGAGATTTCTGCAATCTTCACCCGCGTGCCTTCATCCATTTGTATTGACGGTGTGGTAAACAATCGCCATGTCGCATTGTATGGTCCAGGCTGCCAGGGATAGCAGGACTCCGACTTGATAGCGTCAAAGTGCCTACGGCCGTCTCTGGGCAAGATTATTACATCTTGCTTCTCATCAACGTCAAACTGCCCCTGCTTGTCGCTCACTATACCATGGTTAGTTATTTGTCCGCACATGACGAAAGGATGTGGTTCACAGTGAAGTTGTAGCAGCGCCTTTCCAGGCGAGAGGATGACCATGGTTTCCCTCAGGGGCTCTGGAGTCCTTGGAGTTTCGTTAATGGGCCCCGAAGCTGTGCTGTTTCTCCTATCGGGTAGGAACCTTGGATTTTCGCTCGTCCAGAACTGCACAGAGACTGAGCTGAGCGGCTCAGAAACCCTTGAGCGATGTTCTTTGACTTCAACCTTTGCTCCGGAGAACCTAGAGTCCTGTTAGGAGGAGAAACACTAGCTATGTTTTGAAGTTCTTACTCGAAACTGGATATTTTCCTCTGCAGTAGTGCTCCTTGAAAAGCACGTATGTCTAGTCGACCCAGTATTAGCGGCAGTGTTGAGATACAGAGAGTGGACTTGCCGGCAATGCTTTGAAACAAGAAGATGAAGGCAAGGTCTCTGGCATCTTCCCTGGCAGGAAACAAGATGCATTCGAAGCGTGGCTCGTCTCCAGAATGCTCCTGAAATAGGTAGGTAGGCTTGAAAGCCCACTCGGGAAAGCTGACTATATTCATAATTGTCAGTCAATAAAGATTCCACATGGAGCGCAGCTTGATACGTACTTCTTTTCTTCCTTACTTTTGGAATGCCACTTTCCTTCACGGCCCAGAACATGATAAATGTAGGCCTTGGATCCTTTCTCGTTCGTCTGCGAAACAGTCTGATGCGACAAGGCTCGTTGTGGCAGTGTCGTTCCTGCTTATGTTGGCCAACTACTTCAACTGTGATACCGTCCCTATTTATTTGAAGGTCCAGTTAGCATAGACCAGGGGCAGAAAGTAAACGGATACCTAGAGACTCACATCTTGTCAAAAGAAACAGGCTCCTGGTTGCCGTCGCCCTGGAGGGCCGGCACCCACCCAATCTCTCTAAAATCATCATTAGCTGGAGCACTGTGCTGCCTCACTTCGAAGGCAAGTTTGTCTGTGTCCCGGCTATCTTTGTATGCGGTTTCAGCACCGTGTAGCTGGACCACAACCTCTTGGGAGGAGATCCTTTCGTGGTTATGATATCGAAACATACTAGACAGAAGGTCGACGATTTTTGACATGTACTGGCTGGCAGGGGAGTCAGTAGAGAACCTCTCTTGGAAGGCCTCGATGGTTGTCGTGACAGACTCTTTGACGCCTTGCTGGTCGAAGAATCGGCCATTGAATTCAGCTTGAGCGAGACTCCTGTCAAACCTGAGCAGAGGGTTCTCTGCGGGAGTTTCCCCAGGGGTCTGGCGGTTCAGAAGATAAATCAAAACCTCGGTCATGATGCAGGCCAGGGACCAAACGTCGTACTTGAGTGCTGGTGCACCGCCATCGGGATGTGGCCCATGTCCCTCGTTTGTCTGGTGCATCTCGTTCTGTGACTCTGGAGCAGCATACTTCGGGTCGCCTCCCCTGTATTCAATCTCGAGCATCCCTTGGGGGTCGACGATTTGGATGTGGGAGCGGCCAAAGTCTCCAATCTTGAGCTTTCCATCAGCCGTGACAAGGATATTGGCGGGCTTCAAGTCAAAGTGGCATGCAATGACCCTACCCCCGCCATGAACTTGTTTGAAAGGATTTCTCAATCCCGTGTGAATGACGCTTAGGGCTGAGGCAATGCCAACCATTTCCTTCCAGAGACCATTCTCAGGCAGGGCTTGGTTATTGAACCATGGAGACGCGTCATTAACCGGCTCCTGTCTGAGAAGCCTGTAAAGATCAGTCTCGATGTAAGGAAACACAAAGTGCATCTCGTTGCGCCAGGTATAGCAGGTGAGTAAGGTGACGATGTTCTCGGCTGCTGGGTTATCAATGTTGGACACCATACGGAGCATTTCCTGTTCAGCGAGGGCTAGACGATCTCGGTCTGGGATTTTGACAGACTTCATGGCGAATACAGGCTACATCAGGGAAGAAAAACGTGTCAGCGAGCGGCGGGACTTATCTAGCCATGTGCTTACCGTCCTCTCCCTTCCATGACCAACCACAGACCTTCTATACTCTTGCATGCGCACCTCTAAGGAGGGGTCACGGTACTCTTCAACAATCTCAAACTTTTTGAGAGTGCCAAAGTTTCCCCCTGAGATGCGGTCCACAGCATGGAATGGAAACCTCTGAGAGTCGGCATATTCCCTGGGCGCTTCCGAGACGGAGAAGGAGAGCTGAACTGGGTTAAGCATCTCCAAAGCTTGGTCGCAGGCCTCTTTGAAGAGCCGCCTCTCCTTCTCGCTGGCCATGAATGAGTTGAAAGTACCATGGCGATGAAGTTGGAATATCGCGTGGCTGAGATCTGTTTCTCGATAGCTCGAGGCAAACCAAGCGTATACAAAGTGAAACTTTTTGAGATAAATCATGAGAGCAAAGAGGATCTTGCCATCTTGTGAGCTCTCAATGATGCCAGGCCTCTCCTCCTCGTCAAGAGCTGACGTCCTTTCTCGGGCTTGCTTGCACGGGTGGCATCGGCAGCCCAGAAGGTTGTTGATGACGGTAGAGTTTCCAAAGTATGCCTGAATCTTTTTTCTGGAGAAAAACATCTTATCTCTTCGTCCCTCGTAGTCTGCGAAGGGGGTGTTGGAATTCTCATCGAGAGGAGGCAGAGCACATTCGAGGAGATGGCGGATATGTTTTCGGCTCTCGCAACGCGCTGCGCAGCGAATCTGACAGGTGCAATTATCGTCATCAGAGGCCTCGATATAGCGTAGATAGTACTCCATTGTTGCAAGACGTATCGAGAAATGCCTTGTCACCCAATCTACGGCCTGTAGTCAGCCCGGTGCGGAGCGAAAAGCCCAGCCAGACGATCGCCAAGACTGGGGCGTTGAGAGGCGGTGGGACTGAGCCATACCTTTCGAATAGCATTTATTACTCTGTAGCCAAGAGTTATAGCGATCATATCGTCATCCTCTTTAACATGAGGAGATACTGAAGGATCACACTTCAAGAGGTAAGGGTTAAGCAGGTCGAAGTGAGGCGGGCTGCGGCTGAAGAGAATCAGGCTGCCATGGAAGGTAACACAAAGGAGGGGTTGCGAGTAAAACAAGGCGTTGAGCAGGCTGTACACAACTCAGCCAGTCACTGATCAGCCACCTTGACACTGGCACGCTATAAGCCAGCCACCTTGACTGCTCAACAGGCCTCGACCATCCTCTGGCTTCAAAGAGAAGGCTTGATAGGACGAATCGAGTTGCCAAGACTATCCCGGAGTCAGCCCAGGGAAAGTGTACCAAGACTGGAGTGGTTCGCCCAGTCAGCCAGGTTATTCTTATCTTTTGTGAGTGGTCATCCATTCACAAAGCACAACCGATATGCAAGATAAGCGGTGGCAGAAACGGCTGCATAATTAACGATACCTCGAGCAGCGAAACAGAGGTCTAAAAGAAAGGAGAAAAAAGGAGGCGATATAAACTATCGCGAAAGAAAGGTACAGAAGCTGGCCGAAGGCGAATACCCTGATAAATGAAAAAAGAGAGGATATCTGATGGCAAAGAAATTGCAAAAAGGATGGATAATCAGTGGATTTAAACCACCTCTGATGGACGAACAGGGAATCGAACCCTGGACCACTCCCAGATAATTCAGACGAATTATGCTAAGGGAGTATTATACCACTAAACCATTCGCCCGGTTATTATTCGGCTGGGTAGCCAATTGCATACAAGGATGGACGGCTACATTGAGACCCTTTTGCAGCCCCTAAGGTCAAACCGATGGTATGCATAGACATAACCATGACTACCATATGGAAGGCTAGACAGAAATTCAGTACCGTCACTGGCTCTCGCCTCAAGGTTTCCATTATTCACATGTTCGAACAGGATCCGCCCTCGACGGCAAGCTAACGAATTGAATAGACATTGGCGAATCGCTTAAGGACAGCATCTCAAGCATAATGAATTCGGGTAAATAGTTGATTATTCCGTAGCCGGTTACCGACTCTTTCTCTGAGTTACGTATCGGGGTATCTACAACTAATCTTACATCAACCTTGTAACAACCTTGATTAACGTGGCTTCGCCGTCGACACACGAACCACAGTCTCGTTCTTGACCATAATCCCTCCTCCAAACGAGCCAGATTTATGATGATCCCCCGAAGTACGGTTATTATTAGGTACGGTGACAGTTGCAATGTTTCCGTGGTGTCTGTCGAGGGCGTGGCTCTCAAAGTCGGATGAGATGGAACCGCTGGCACCTTCTTCGTCTTTGGCGAGCTGGTGCGTGGAGCTTGATTCGTCTTTGGGGAGAGTAGACAGTCGGATCGATTTCTTGCCTTGGCTGCGGCCATAAGATTGGCCGTAGCTGTTGGAGGCGGAGCCGAGAGACGAGGTTGGGTTGGTGCGAGAGAAGATATAGATGCAAGCAGGGCGAACCGTAGGGAGGCAAGCTAAATCTTGTAAGAAAAGGGCCGGGCTCTGGAAGTAATATGAAGGAAGATATCTTACTAGAAATTGTAACCAGATTAACCTCTACTGTGGCCCAGATGATGATAGGGGCCAAGTTCCAAGTCATGTCAGGCGACTTATTGTCAAAGGTTGTAGATACACCGACGATGACCAAGCCAGCAATACAGACCCTGGATCTATTAGCATACGCAACTTGAACAGAAGCGAACACTTACAGGATACCAAACATAAACATGAGAATGATGCCTAGCTTCTGCATACCAGGCAGCTGCAGCTTCTGAATCTGCACGATAGGCAAGACCAGAATAGCAACGTCGATGATGACATGGACTAGAACTGTGCTAAAGAAGAACTTGGAGCTTTGAATGGCGCATGTCTTGTTCTTGATGGTATAGTCCCAGAAGGCATTTACGGGGAGACAATGAAAGGTTGTCAAGAAGGTCTGCAACGCCGAGTTAGACTTGATCTCGTTGTATGAACGGAAATGGCATGACGTACTCGAGCCAGGATCCAGATAATAGAACAACCGAGCAAGATTTGGATGGCAATTTTGATGTTGGTAACTCGAAACATGCGCCAGTAAAACGACAAGATGGAAATCTTGGCGAAAAAGAGAGTAAAGGCGTAGATGTGCTCAATGAAGAAGAGGAACTTTTTGGTCGTTGCGTTTGCATCTTGGAAAGTCACTCCCTTCACTTCACTTGCGTGTAAGCCAAATCCCCTCTCGACCCCTGATCTCCAGTTAGCTATGAGAGTTAAGTCCCAGTCTTGAAGGCGTACACAGGGGTATCATGACGGCCCATGCCACAGCGGTTGTCTGTGTTCAGAGTCAGCAAGAATAGTCCATCGAGGAATACAAACAAGACATACATAACAGAAGATAGCAAACCAATCATCCCACCAAAATCCAACTCGAGTGATCTTCCGACTGATAATACGGAGCACGAGAAACACGGTAGCCACCGGAAAGGTGATGAACTCGGCGCACAACAGGTCAGGCTGCCTCGACTGCATCTTGACACTCGAAACCACAGGGCTGAACGATTGCCAGGAAAGAGAAACAAGAAAAAGAAAAGTGATAGATTAGCGAACCCAGACGCATGGGATCGTGGGGACCCGGCATGTTGATATGTGACTGTCATAAATTATGAACCCCCTCTGATGCACAGTCGATCAACAGTTTCAGGCCTGCTGACATTCTGCAGCGACCAGGGGCATGTGCCTGTATTCAGGGGTGCTGTACTGTACCAGCTAATGGGGTTGCGCGATGGAAGGGCAGTAAACTTTATTCAGCTTGACGGTCTCGTGTTTCGCCCGGTCAGAGACGCCATCCGCCAGGGACCAGGTCTAGAGCTGGCGATCGGCCGATACGGCTACTGCTTGATGATCACTTCATGCCCTGGTTGATCTTCGTTGTCCTGCAGTAGCGGCTGAGGAGAGACGGGTGAAGATGATGGTTCATTTCAGCTCTCTTCTAGTCAGGGTCGACTTGCCTTTCTAGGCAAGAGAGGATGCGCTCCATGGCGATCTCTGCACCTCAACAAAGGAGCCTAGCCTCGTCATGTACGTAGGTGGATGTCAAAGAACGTGTGAAAGAGAGAACAAATATCAACTGCCGCGATGTTGCGAGTCATGGCTTACGGGATGTGGGAAGGGGGCCTCGTTTTAGCCCGCATCGCTTAAGACGTGGTGCCGCCTCTCCAACTAGTCCAGCCCTGTCTCCTGATGTGGCTTTTGACTGCAATGTCCAGGCCCCGACCGGTGTGCACCAGGAATGGCAGATTGATGCTCGTGTTGGCCATTGAAAACGCCTAGCTAGCACACCGGGCTCAGAGCGGAGGTCAAAGCACACACCTGGAGAGGACGAGTCACAAGCCCTAGAGGTCTAACATCGATTCCATTTCAAGGGTCTTCCCTGACGCCGTCAGGTCCAGCCATTCGGAACAGACGCACCTCACTCGGCACTTCAACTGTGGGGAAAAGAGGCGTCTTGGGCCCCGTCTCATCGCGTCATCGGAGCTTGTAGATCTATAGGAGTAACGCACGTCTGGGGATTCAAACCCAACTGTGGGGGATAGACCATCCTCAAGCCTCGTCGGCAACAAGTACTCGAGAGGGATAGTCGGGACACTCAAGAGCGCTAATATCCGCCTCTCGGCGGTTCTGATCATCGAGTGAGGGCGAAGTAACCTCGCGCGGGGGAGATTAACCCGAACGGCAACAAAGGCTGACGTTTGAAGATGAACTATCTATTTCACGCGGTTACCCAAGGGCCTTTGAAGATGAACGAGTGGGAGAGTATCACAGGCCATAATCTGGCTCCTGGGTTTATTTCTTGCTGAGATTAAGGTTGGCGAGGTTTATATGTGCTAGGCAGCGGGGAAGTGTGCCCACGGTGCCGATCTGAATACCCGATCAACGTGCAGCGGCCTGACCATGATATCGGCGATGGAGTTGGCTGCTGGAATTCGGAATGCGTTCTGAGCATCTTGTGTATCATTTCGATTTAGAGAGAGAGACAGTTGTCGATATTGGTCTAGGCGTGAGCTCCCTTACAAGGCTTGAATTCAAAAGTCGCCTCCAAACGTGTCAATCCTTCCAGAACCCTTCTTGGCTGCGGGATTTCCGGGACTGAAACAGAGGCTTTTTGCTTCCCGAGAGGGCCAAGACCTCGTGGGAAAACGGTGGTCGGCAAGCCCTTTGTGGCTTTGGAGAATCTACAGCCCTAAGCTGGAATGTTTTAATCACGGGGCGGAGGTTCATCTCCTGGATTTATGTATTGCATAGAATTTAGCTCGGAAGAGGTGGTTCCGTGGCATAATTCAACGCTTGCGAACCTTGGTTGGGACGGCTCATCGGCACTTGTTTTGTTCACGCCGACAAGCCTCAAACTTTGGTGACCAGCTAGTTAATTAGTGAACGGCCTCCGGGTATATTCTCCTGAGATTCCGTATTTCTAATCTTTCACTTGCTAAGCGACGTGGTCACAAGCTATCTTCTCCCCTCCCTAAGAAGTTGCAGTGCAACTCTGCGATAATTCATCCCGTTAACCCCCGAGAGTATAGAATGCGCCAAAGCTCGCGTCGGAAGCGTCTCTTTCTCTGTGGAAATTGGGACAAAACATATTCTGTGTGGCGTTGCTCGTGTCGGCAAGGCGCTGCATCGCATGAAGCCATCGCCAATCGCAATGTGGGGCAAACCGGACGAATAGCGTGGTGTTGAAGAGAACGCATCGCCAATCATAAGTTGCAGCGCATTCACAATAACCGTGCGCGGTGCAAAGGTTAGAGGGATATGTATTATACATATCCCCAGGTCAGAATACCCGCATGGTCTCGACCTTTGGCGACCGTTTACAAGAGGCTTTTACACTCCAGAATATTGCTCGGCTAAGAACTGGTACGATTTTCTCCCTACTGGTAGGGCTTTTCTCAACAGCCTTGCCAGGGTATCGGAGGAACCGACATGAGCAACATGCACAGCACAGTTCAGCCGAGTCAAAGAGCCGAGGCATCCCAAGATCGACAATCCTGCTCCTCATCTTTAAACTTTAGTCTCTGCTGACCAACATCCGTCAGCTTGCTGGAAACGTCCCGAAAAGGCCAACAAGGGCAAGCGGCGTCATGTCAGGCACCGACTCTGAGTCCCAATGGCCAGCAGCTCCTCGGATCTTGGCCTACGCGAGCCAGACCTCTCCAAGCAGCCTCCCCTACCCACTCTATAGCAACCCTCGCCGTACCTCAGCGCCCCTCTCTCAGACATCAAGATCGAGAGCAATGACGATATGCGTCGAGAGACGTGTTGGCTCATAACCAGCTTCACTCAATAACAGGAACAACATGACTTCAGCTACGCCCAATCACAATATCATCAAGAGTCCAATAACATGGTCATAGTAAAGGTCGTACATTCAATTCAGTTCGCCCGTCCGGCGGATGCGACCGCTCTGGAAGGCCAATTAGACATCAAGGTATAAACACAAACATCAAGCTTTGATATCAACACATCACCGTCCTCCCCAGCCTGACAGATCCTTGTGGCAGGCATCCCATCCGTCAAAGTACGGCGACCTTGTCTCGCCGCCGACCTTGGCTCCAACGGATCTCGCAAGGTACTCGAGGAGCATGTTGCTCCAGAGCCAGCTTCCAGGACCCTTACCTGGATGCATCTGGTCTCTATACAAGGTTCCGAGGAGGGTGATGAGACGGCCCCATTCGAATACCTCGTGTCCTGCTTGCTCGGCCACGGCTCTTCCGAGACGGTCGAGATCAAACATGATGGCATCTCCCATGCCAGTCTCTCGATGAACTGTCAAGGATCTGAACATGATGGGAGCATCTGCGCCAAATTCGTCGTTCAGACGCTGCGCAATCTTTCTAATACGCGCTGTCACGAATCGCACCTCCTGCCACACCATCTGTCTACCCTTCTCGGCGATGCGCAGCTCCTCAGGGTTGTGCATGGCTGAACCACCCTCCCAGAAGGCGCGCTGGTCCCAGAGTCCATTCTGCCAGAG
The DNA here is from genome assembly GCA_027886205.1 of Fusarium piperis. Lineage (NCBI taxonomy): Eukaryota > Fungi > Ascomycota > Sordariomycetes > Hypocreales > Nectriaceae > Fusarium > Fusarium piperis. The sequence goes on from RZGM01000090.1 coordinate 308,111, forward strand.
GATAAGATCCGGTCGGCCCTTTTCTCCCTGGATGGGCGACTCGTGGGGCTTCCAGAGCTTCTCCCAGCGCTCCTCCCAGGCGACGTACTTGATCTTGGGCTTCCACCACCACTTGGGCTTGTAGGTGAAGGATCCGGTCGAGTGGAGGTAGACGAGGGTGAGGTTGAAGGCAGGCACGTCGCAGATGCCCTTGGAGAATCTTCCAGACTCGTCTTGCACGGGGAAAGTGATCTCGCCGTCAAACTCTTCGCAGAAGAACTGTGTCATGTAACGATCGACAGAGTCGCTGAACATGACGACGCGACGTCCCCATAGCCAGCCAAGTTCAGCGTCGTTCTTCATGCTGACAAAGTCTTCAACCGTAAGATTCCCTTCCTTGGATTGTTGAGCAGCCTCGGTTCGGCGTCGGTGTTCGGCCACGGCTTTTTGCATCCATGGCTGCGGGTTGGCGGGGGACTCGAGGAACTCGGTTTCGACTTCGGTGGCGTTGAAGATGAGCTCGCCCTCGGCGGCAGGATATTGAGCGTAGTCGGGGGCGTCGGCGTTGAGATATTCTTCGGTGTATGGGATATATCTCGTCTCGTGGTACTGCTTTGCGTCTTGCGGGATGTAGAGATAGCCGGGGCGACGGTAGGGATCGACACAGTTGCGGGCCTCTGCTGGGACAGGGTCATCCGAACCTAATTCTTCGGCTTTGGTACCCGGAGTGGAATGATCCCTTGGGATTAAAAGTCAGTATTGGAATGTCAAGTGTTGGAAGTGGGCGCGTACTTGAAGGACGAGTCACAGTATTGTTGTGCCTTTTGGTGAGCATAGTCTAGAGGGGCCTTCAAGGGCTCTTGAAAAAATGTGAAAAGAATGACGAGAAGAGTAACTGCTGCTGCTGCTAGGACAGACATCCGCAGCGCAGGATTGGACATTTTAGACATGGCCAACATCTTGAACAAATAACAAAAGAATGACTGGGTAATTACTGAGACAAAGGAGCGACTGACGAAAAGATCGTGCAAGGGAGAAAGAAGAGAGGGTCAAACCATTCTCAAGATAAGCTCGTCCAAGTGGCAGGCTGAGGTATTTTAAGGGGCGCGGTTAGCATAGCGCTTGATCCAATGGACTGAAAGGAGGCCGAGACACTCTAACTGAGAACGGTCATCCATGGTTCATGGGAACACGACGGGCCAATTAAGCAATTAAGCATCCTTCCTGGCTTCGAGGCATCACCGTTGCTTATTGGCCTTGAAAAGCCACAGCTAGCATGCATGTCCCTCCAACGCTGGATCTACATGCCAAGATACCTTGGTTCAAACACTCGACTATTGGCAGTAGCGCAAGGCGTTGAGCCACCAGAGATCCTTGTGGCCCCCAGTTTTGCATTTCATGAACCAACGGTTGGTGCTCGCTTGGCTTGGATCCCGGTCCCCCTGCATTAGCGTGAAGACGGACCCCATGACCCGACGAGCTGGTGATGGGATGCCCTGGGCGATTGGAGCGGCCTCTTTGTAAAGATGAGTCTATTATCTTCATCAAGGGTTCGCGTGTAAGAGAAACTGACAAGCGAAGAAGACATATAGAAGGCAAGGCACGCGAAAGAATGGCTACTGTTCCGACCCCCTTGGACTTCAGCCTCACAGGCCTCGGACTCCTCCCTCGGACATCTCTTGTTACAAGACCTAGCCGATTGCAACCTCAGCTGCCAAGTGTCAGCCCTACCTCGTTTCGAGACGCAAGGATTAACGCTTGGCTTTGATTACGAGGTCGTAGCAGCGAAAATAAGGAGGGGATAAGCACGGAGAATTGACTCCCATGTCGTTATTTATAAGGATAATCACACGACAGACGACAACCGAGGGATATGAGGTGATAATGCCATGTGCTGAGTGTGCTGAGAGCACTTAAGAGCGCCTAAATGTATAAATCTAAATAGTGAGTGCTACTAAGAATTGCCTATCCCACTGTCTCTAGATGGTCACTCAGTTGGATAGGTATTATGGCTGATACGCAACCTACCCTGTATCCAAACAAGACATTCCTCCGAGTGACAGCGGAAGACTGAATTCTCACATCAACATCTGACGTCAGCAGGCTAGAAAGGCAGGGGTCTCTGCGTAGCCACCGTGCACTCTATTACAATAGTTTGATCTTGGGTCCTCGCTGTAAATGTCAGTTTAAGGAAGTGGCCGGCTCTATGGAATCCTTCGCGTCTCCACCGCTGGGGAACCTTATATAATGCTTGATTATAGACCTAAAGCATTATTTTTCCACCAACGAGGCCATGGAAATTATTTTACATCACCATTGGACCCTGTTTTTCGAATTTACCTCCTAGGTTACCATCCAATCATGAGGGATTGTGAGCAGGTTAATAAATCAGGCCCTCTTAGCAAACCCTTGAGTAGTTAACTGTTATGAGTTCGCAACACAAAGCAGTAAAGGAATATTAAAACAACAAGCATAGAAAGAAAATTAAACTAGAGAGGGAAATAGCAAGAGTATTTATAGAATGTCTAAAAAACAGAGTCAATCTGCACATTTAAGTGATCCATAAGGCCAGCTTACTTTCCGACAATTTAGGTAACTGACTGAGCCCATCAAGATACATCCTCTTCACCTTCCTCGTCCTGGTCGCCCAACTCATCACTTCCATTCCTACCTACATGCCCTTCGACAATAAGTTTCTCAACCTAGTAAGTCAACTAAATTCTGGTAGCCCCGCTCTTTGGCATAATCAAGGGGCTTCTTTCCCTTTGTGTTGCGCGATGTTTTGTCGCATTTGCCAACCTTAATAAGAAACCCGACCATGTCGCTGTCTCCTCGCATTGCTGCAACATGAAGAGGAGTATTTCCGTCATGGTTTGTTGCATTGATATCTATCCCATCCTCCCTGCTGTCAAGGATCAGTTGGAAAACTCCGATGTGCCCTTCCCCGGCGGCAAAGTGCAGCAATCTGTTCCCTTGTCCTTCTTTCAAACGCCCTTTTTGCTGACTAAGGAGGAATTGAACAGTCTCCTTGTGCCCGTTCTTGGTGGCAAGATCAAGTGGTGTATGCGCACGTCTATCTTTTCCTAAGTTCTTAAGGCCGTTAGTGTGGAAGAGCTTCTGGACAATTCTCGTATGCCCATTTTCTGCAGCCAAGTGCATGGGGGTCTTTCCACGATAATTCCGGACTATTGTGCTTGATTTGAGATCAAGAAGTTTCTGGACAGCATTTTCTTTCCCGGCTTGAGCAGCAAGATGAATTGGTGTGTTTCCAAGGCCATCCCTTTTTCCCATATGGGTGGATAGACCATTCGAAGATGCCAGCCATTCAATGAATGAGGCTTGATCCGACATTGCAGCAACGTGTAGTATGGTACTCCCGTGATGATCGTGAATTCGTTCAAGTTCTCCCTCGCCGAGCCTCTCCAGCAGCACTTCAGCCACCTGCTTGGCTCCTCCACGGGCAGCCCACAACAATGGACTATATCCTGTCTTGTCGGCTAAGTTGAAATCCGCCCCAGCTTTAAGTAGAATACGAGCATGGCTCTTCAGGTTGCGCAGTGCTGCAAGATGTAATGGCGAGACTCTATCAATATCTTGAACGTTAATCTTTGCGCCTGAGTTCAGCATTGGAATTATAAGGTCGCTGGTATGGGTTGCTCGACATAGGTAATGCAATGGAGTCCTTCCGCGGATGTCTGTGGCGTTCATATCGACGCCACTGGCTGCCAGCTCTCTCACGGCTGAGTGATCTGCGTAGATCACAGCATAGTGAAGTGGTGTCAATTTGAGGATGTCCTGGTGGTCGGTGTGTTTACTTTCCTTAGCGGGGACGCATGGGAAATGGTTGTCTTCTATAGCTTCTTGATGGGGAGTCCCAGAATGAAGAAATGTCTTCAAGTGCGTTGACGGTTTGACATTTTTGAACTCGATCAAAATCCCCAGGTCAAAAAATAGGTCTAGGGCCTTGTCAGGGTCGGCTAGGCTCTCACGCTCCCAGTCCTCGTTAAGCTTGTCCAGCAGTCTCTGTAGATCTTGGCCATGTTGTCGTTCTTCCGGGATTTTGCCTTTTTGCATCTCAAGAACCCAACTAGCGTAGCCCCGAAAAGCCAACAACAAAGCAGTAGCCTTATTGTTGAGAATCTCCCTTTCAGGAAAAAGCCTTGCCATACCAAAAAGCCATCGGTAAGCCTCAGTGGCTTCCGTCCAATCCCCTCGCTGTTCGTGAATCGCGGCATGCTCCTGAGTCCATTGAGCTACCATTTTGACCTCGGGGAGTTTGTTCACGGCGCTCAATGGTGGTATCAGACTCAAGTAGACGCTTTCTAGGCTTCCGAAGCCCACAGCCTGGATTTTCTGTGCCAATCTGGAAATCGTGTCATGGTGAAGAGAAAACTAGTTCCATCGAGGACTGGCGGCTTCGATGCTGGGCTCGGCATGTTTCATGGTGGCTTGTTCGGGTATGGGTTTGCTCATTGTGTTTGCCAACGAGAACATGAAGTTGAAGAAGATGTGTTGAGCCAATAGTGTCGGTAACGAGTCATATGTTTCCACCGCCAAAGCTGCTGGCTTCTGTGTGCTAAATGTAGGCCTCTGGTCACCAGGTGGAGGTGGAGACTCACTAGATGGTAACTTGCAGCATCCGATGACATACCTGAAGTCATTTGACGGGCTCTTTGCCACATCCATCACATCCCCGGCCTGAATGACGTCCTGGCCTGGCACCCACCAACGGAGATCTTGTTCCAGACCTTCGTCCGATGAGCCAAGCAGTCGCAAGCTACGCTTTGGCGTTTCCCCCTTTGTTCGAAGCCACGAATCGTCTTGTGGTGGCCCTAGGGACTCGCTATCTCCGGGGGAGTTGGTGCATTTGATGTGGTAGATCCAAAGCGAGAGTGCGGCGTCAATCTCGTCGGCGAAGGCTGTCCACTTTTTGTCGTGTTGCTCCACATGAAAATCGATCCAATCGCTCCCAATTCTCATTCTCCAAGAGAACTTTCCAGGATCCCGTCTGAGGGTTGATTCAAGTGTCTCGGAGAGCTCACAAAGGGCGATCTCAATGGCCCTAGCAGTCGAGACTGCTTCTTGAGAAGCCACGCCGGGCCAATCAGCGAGCTTACCCAAGTCTCGTCTTAGTTGTACCACTTTGTGGGTGTCAGATGTACGTCCCTGGCCATCTCGGGTGGCTGTTGACATGAGTTTGTGACCATTTGTCGAGGATAGAAACTTTTCATCCACACAGAGGGCGTCCATCCAGTCACGATTCTGAATATTTTGCTGGCAGAAAGTGTCATAGCCATCCTTTTCAAGACGTCTGTCCATTTCGGACGCTGGAGAAGATGCACCCATAAGACAAGGCCCATCATCCCATAACGTCAAAGCCAGCCAGTCCAATTCGTGTTCGGGGTGAATGAAAGAGCACTTTGGAACTACCGCCAGGTTCTTTCGGATCCAAACCCTCATGATTGTCATGATGAGGGTGGCTATGAGCTGGCCTATCGATGCAGACCAATGCATACCTCGCAAGCCAACAAACTGCAGTACAAAACCAGAAACTGCAAAGAAAGTTGCGAGCGATGTAGTAATCTCATGGCGGGTTCTACCCAAAAAAGGAGTGGGTTGCGGTTTTGGCTCGGCTCGGGGCTTTTGTCGGGTCTTTCATTGGAACTTTGGCTAGGGGCTTTGTTAGGGGTTCCATTAGACCTTTGGCTGATCCCTTCAGGCTGCCAATTCTTGCTTCGGCAGGAAGTCGTGATGACTGCTTGGTGTTTCTCTGGCGTGATGACGAAGGAACTGAACGTTTGGTCGTTGACCGTGCCGGACTTTTGTAGCCAAACTAGCTTACAAGTCCAGCCCCTGGGAGAATATTTGGTCTCATCCGTGCTTCTCTCAACCATGTGACCGCAAAAGAATATCGCCGAAACCAAGAGGAGGGTCCCGACTGTTGTACAAGGGAAGGCATAGCTTTCAATATGCTCGCTATCTTTACGCCAGCGCAGTGTCGGGAAGTAGGTGATGAAACCAAAGTAAACGATAACGCCAAGTTGAAGAATGACGCCAAACGTGGCAAGAATCCAAAGCGTGATAGGATCCAGGTGCCGACCGACATTAAGCGTCAGGTTTGGGGTATCCGCGATTCTATTGCGGAAGATGAGAATACTTTTGTCTTTTGGAAGGAGATGCTCCTGGACTTCTGTGCTCGGTTTTGGTTGTATGCCTAGTTGAGCTTGTGTGGGCGGAGTGGCATTTAGACTTGGTTGAGATTGCAAGCCTGGCTGAGATGGCGTGGACGGATAGGTATTTGGATCTGATTGAGGCTGCATGCCTGTCTGAGGTTGCGTAGATGGGGCGGTATTTGGATGGGTTGTCTGGCTACCGTCCATTTGTAATACATAAGAACCGTCTCCTTGTGTCGCTTGGGTGCTGTCAATTTGCCGAGTCGATGTAGTAGACTCGCCAGCCGTTTTGGGATCAGAGTCGTGGACAGGTTGTTTTCGTATAGACACATCACTATCCGGCTTCGGTTTCTCTCCCTTGGGTTCCAGGATCACCAAATCATGACAATTTGAATGCGGACAGCAACGCGGACGGCAAAGCGGATGACAAAGCGGACGAATGTCGAAGTACTTCGTTGAGTTCTGCACAAGGCCCATCACGGGTAGGTCAGGTTGACCTACCGAGCCTGCCTGGTTGTCTTGATTGCCTTGTCGCTCTCTGCTGTTGACTTCTTCAGGGAAAAGAATGATGAACTCCCGTATGGGTCCTTTGCCCATGACTCGTACGATTTCCTGGCCACTCCAGAGCTCGCAGACCTCGCCTGAAGTCGAAGACATCAACTCAGCCTCGGCGACTGCGCGGCTTTCTCTTGCTCTTCCGATAATGGCTTTTAAAATCGGAGGACCACTGACACGAATCGCGCTCACAATGATTGTGATAACACCGAGGGGTGCCATTGCGAGAATGATGTTATCCTCCCATCCTGTGGCCTGGCTAAGGAACTGAGTCGTAACTCGCTCACCAAAAAGAGCGAGGAGTCTATCGCCACCGTTATTATCAATATCAGGCCTATTGGAGTGAACTAAGATAATAACGGGATACTTACGGGCCCAAGTCAGAAAACAGATTGTTGGCAAAATCTTCACCGGGGCCGGCCACAGCCCGGACGAAGAGAGATACGCCAATGAGAAGTCTGAAAAGACTTAGGAAGGCCATGTTGGCCGTGGTGACTGTAACTAGGTATTTTTTGTGGTTGATGTTGGGGGGAGGAGGAGCTGGTAGACAGACTTGTAAACTACTTCATAGGAGTGAGTGTTTTCTACTTTGAACCTTCTGGGGGGAGGATTTAATTAGTACCCGGCCCTCCACATCAGCCAGCCACTGCTACTGCGGTAAGCAAATATTGATTATGTAGTAGGGTGTGATCCGGATCTAATTGGTTTGGATTTGATCGGGCTGCCGGGTGAGCTGTTCAGGATGGGCGTTGAGCTTGGTGCTGTGGCCCTCAGTCCCTCATCACCAAGGAAGTACAGTGGGTGCTTTCGGGGCTCCTTATTAAGTAACTGAAGCTTGAAATGGCGATTTCGAAGCGTACAGAGCACGGGGCAAGGCTGCAAGTCACAGCTTACGAGGGGTCTCGGATAGTCGTTGACTGATGTGTAGAGTCTTGAAATATGGATAGCACCCCATGTCTGGGACACCAGAGCTCCCAAGCTTCAAAAGCGGGGTACGGCATTCCCAGAGCCTGATATTGATTGTTGGGGCTGTATGAACAGTCACATAAGACGCAGCCACTCAAAATGAAGCTGTTCATTTGCTTCGAGGATTGACCGGCATGGAGAAGACGCAGAATGTTTGGCCAATGTGAACAAGGAATAGCCGCCACCTTTTCATGGGGGTTAACTTGAACAAGGCTTATCCAGCCAACCAGCTCGCGTTTGGCAGATGGCCTCATGGTATTATTAATTTGTACTCCATGAACTTCGTGATATCCTGCCTTGTTTGGTTCGCTGGTTTTGAAAGGCTCTGGAGTTTTAGTCACAGTGAGAGATATGATGGTGTGAAGCAACAAATATGGCCTAAATTACCTCGGTATCCGCTGTAAGGTATCTTACCACTTTTTCGATTGTGCAACGGTTATTATGTTCCATAAATGGTGCATGACAAAACACCCCCTTCAGTTCAAGCAAAAAGACTTTATAATAGCATTTATCCACGATGTTATACTTTCTCTCTGTTGACCAATTTCTTAAAATAGTATCTCCTTAATAATTCCCGAGCGACTTACTACTTGAGACACTGGTTCCCATACCTGGGATTCAATGCTTGGGACTTGACAGGCTTCAGCCTTGGCAATGGTGTCCGACCCTCCATTCCACGAGGTCCAGCCAACCACACAGTGCGCTGCTGCATTGAGCTGAGCCAAAGTGGCTTAATAAATTATGGCGCTATCGACGGGAGATGAAAGCCTAGACGCGGCCTGTCTCGTTGTAGGGTCGCACAGAGCGATCGTGGCATTAATTTCGACGGGGAAACAGAAAAGAGGACATAGAGAGCTAGTTAAAATAGGGCATAGTAAACAGGAGTCCTCTGATGATCAGTCACAAACTTGGCCAAGGCAGAGGGTGGCACTTCAAGCGATGTGGATATGCCAAACTCTCGCATTCCTCTAATATATCTATTTCACTGTGACTCCGGCCTGATATGGGTACATCGTTCCCTTTTTGACTTCAATGACGCCCCTACAATCATGCAGATTGTCAGACGTTTCTGGATGAATGCTAATATTGAGGGTATCAGAAACATAGCTGGATGAGACACAGCAGGGGGTTTTGAGAAGCCACTCAGGGATCACTTGAAGAAGGTGGTAGTCAAACGTTCATTAACTGTTTGAGTAACTACCTACATCCTCCCCTGTATCAACGACCAGGTCTGACTGTTGCAGACCGTTGTGCCCCTGACAACTCACTCACACTTCTACATATGCTATGCGCTCTCAGCATCATCATCGGCTTCCCATTCCGACCGAGGCACATTATCTATCTCGTGTTTAAGCAAAATCGCCGCTACACTGGCTGCATCATGATGTGCCTCGGCATCCATCTCATTCGGTGGCCCAGAAATTATCGAGGGCTGGAAGACACTGATCAACCGGAGGTCTGTCATCTGTGTGTATCTGGCCCGTGTTGCAAAGACGCCCAGAACGTCAAGCACATAAGCCAGAAGCTGGCGATTCAGTGGCGGCATCATATCGATCAGTCTCGTCGCTATCTTCAAGGCCTCAGCAGATTCCTCTCCGCTTAGTTCTCGATCGATGTACGGTGTCAACCCGTCCATGAATTCACCATAACAATCGTACGGGATGATCGGTTCCGGGAGGCTTTTTAGGTATCGTAAAAAGATTCCGGCAGCGTCGTGAATGGTATATGGGGTCCAGTCGAGACCCCGGCCATAGGTTGGAGGCGACTCGAATTCTTGTTGCAGTCTGCTTATTCTCACGGGACTTCCGATGGTAGCAAAAATATCCTCAACCGAAGTGCCTAGATAAGCAGCTTTGTTAGCACACAACGGTAAAAATTTGGGTTAATGCTATGATTACCATTCTCCTTCAAGAAAAAGCCTGCTCTGGCGATGACGAAGGGTATGTACCCGTAGATTCTCTTCACTCCATCCTCGCCGAATATTACACTGATCGCGTTCCCCGCATGATTGACGCTCTCTCTTAGCGTAACACCAAAGATAGCAAGGGGAGGCTCTGGATCTGGGTCCGGTAGAAGTTCAGGACTTGAAGGTTGTGGTCCTCTGAATAGGCCTTTCAGGCGGTTACGTCGTGACAGCTTTCCAAGTCTTGACTTGTCCGAGTTCTCTGCCTGTATGACATGGGGAGCAGAAGGTGAAAAGTCGTAATGTTCCTTGTTTGTGATGTCGCTAGCGTAGATGGGGATAGCCTGGATGCCGATATGGGAGACTTCGGAGAGACTGAGGCCAGATAACATGGACCAAGAGGCCGTCCTTCCAGCTGCACTGATGATGGAAAAGGCATCCGAGTTATCATTTGCTACAACTCGATAGGCTCTTGAGCTCATGAGTACTTCCTCAAATGCGAATCCGTGAGAGTTGCGTTGCCATGCTGGTTGCTTGTTGGTTGTGGAGATGGGATCTGGTGTCTGCCCTTGATCGTCGGTATCACTGATGCTGAGTCGATGCAGCCGAGTGTCTATCGTCTCTTTCGGTTCCTTTAGTTCATTGCGTGCCTCTAACGCAACTAGACGTTCTTTGAGGGTCAAGTCGCGCAACAGCATCTGTTCTACTAGGCCACAGAGTCTATCAACTCTACTTTCGGCATCATCTTGACTTTGGCTGAAGACGAAGAATAAGCAAAACTTTAAAATAACTGGCAAGCAGGTAGAATGGCATACCAGGTCAAGATTGTTAGCATCAGGGTCAATGAAGACTTGTGGGATTCAAGCCGCACAAGCACGGCCTTGATCTCCTTATCCTTGCTTGCCCAACGCAATCTGTCAAGAATCTCCATATTGGAATCATTCTGCAAGGCCGTCGCAAAGGTATCAAGCTCTGAGAATGTCTTGACACAAGCCGCCAGTGTGGCAACTACCTGCTCGACCATGATGAGAGAGGTTCGCGATCGAGCAGCACGTTGTGTTCCAACGATGTACAGCTGAAGCGTCACAAGGATATTCCGGATGCCGTCAACCTCAGATTTGATTCGGCTGCATTCTTCGGGCGCGTGACGAGCTTTATCAATGACATTGGCGAGTATCTTTGAGATTTGGGCGGCTGCTGTGAGAAGGCCGACGACGCTGGCTGCTGTACTTAAAGGGTCTGCCATGATGTTCAACTAAGCTATGCAACCGCTGCAAAGAGCGACTCAAGGAAGGATGAGCATCGCAGGATGAGATGATAGTATAGCCCCTTCGTGATTGAAATTGAAGGTTGTGGTATGATGAGGGATTACGTGAGGGGTAAATGTTCGGCTGAAGTCTGCCACTGGTGGCGCAGCCTTATGAAATTACATTTGTGTGGTCAGGCTGAATATGCCGTACGAGCTGGCGTATTTGAGTCGACGGATTCTGCACAAACCTGTTCAGAGAGATTTATATGGCTAAATAGGTGGACGGTGCAAGAGGTGGTCTCGTTAGAGGCCTCAAATTGGCTGCTTTCAAGCCTGATAAAGAAGTAGGACATCAGAAACTTTTGGAGCCAAAGAGACTTTATAGTTGAGCAGAACAACCAGTGAAAGAATGAACCGTCCGGCCATGATACTGTTACAACTACCTTGGCTAGTAGAATTTAATGAATGTCAAGACACCAGACGTTTTCTGATGGAGATATACAGGGAGAATATGAGTTGATCAACCATTATTTTTCAGTGGAACAATAGATTGAAAACTGGATGATTGATCGGCTGGCTAGGCCTTTGTATGTACTCTTTTCATAGTCCTGCGAGAACTTAGCCTCCTGGCCGTCTATGCGATACCCCCGATTTACACGCTTCCCTCATATTTATAAGGAACAGCGTACGTGCACCGCGCCTTTTCTCTGCACCATCCATGGAAGACGAGAATATCGCCAGCCTCGTTGCTCGTCATGCCTCCAGGGGCTTTGAGCCCAAAGTCGGGAGCCTCAATCAGAGACTCCTCTGCTCGCGTGTACGGGCCGGTCAGGCTCTTGGAGTAGGCATAGTTGACGTCGTACTTGGGGTCTGTAAATAGGTGTGTGCTGAAGAACAGTACGTAGACGCCGTTCTTGAGCTTGACAATGTTGGGTGCCTCAACAAGAGGACCATCCAACTCTCCGATGCGGTCGAAGATTTGTGTGGGTTCGCCGACGAGTGTCTTGGCGTCGTCCTGGATCTCCTGGATGAGGATGGGTGTACCGCCAGTAGGACCGCTCGCGTCTCCTTCGTACTTGAAGATGACATAGTTCTTGCTAGAGTCGGGGTCCTTGAAGCCGGACGCGTCAATGACGCCGTGGAATCCTTCGGGAGCGCAGATCAATGGCTCTTTATCGTGTGTGTATGGACCCACGGGGTCTTCGGAGCGGGCGACTCCGATGCAAAACTGGCCATCGCTCTGACGTCTTCCTGAGAAGTAAATGATGTACTCCTTATCGTTGAGGCGTCGAATATCGGGTGCCCAAAAGTTCTCGCCGTTCGTCCAGCCGTTTTCTGGTAGAAGGTCGTAGTCCTTTACTGACCACTCTCCCTCCAGGAGATCGCTGGTTGTCGCGACCTGAAGATGTCTGCCATTACCCTCAGTGGCGACGGCGACCCAAGAACCATCTTCGATCTGGATAATGGAGGGATCAGGAAAGTCGAGGTTGACGCTCGGAGCAAGATCTCCTTTGTGCTCGGCGATCAACTTGAAGGGTGTTCGAGGGAGACATGCTGCTCCAAATGCCGAGTTCACGGCAGCACCAAGAAAAGTCCAGGAAATCACCCGAGACACCATTTTTCGTGTTTGATAGAAATGAGCTCTTGACAAGTTTGAAGCAACAAGTTCCACAAAGCCCACGACCTTCAGGATTATATACCATGACGTCCCCCCATAGCCTCATTCTTTGCAACTCTGCGTGGCTTAGCGCTCATAAACTAAGCCGATGCAGTCAGCAAGCAAGCGAGACCTCTATTCGGGGGACATCAAGCGCTGAGAGAATCTGATTGGACAAGACAGGATCAAAGCCGCGATTGACAGGGCTGAGCCGTGGATCCCATCGTTTCATGAGGGGAGCACTGACATGGCACATGCTTAAATAGGTTTGATCATGCGCCAAAATTAAAGGATTCTTGTCGATCTGATGGGAAAGGAGATTAAGGTCTCGGCGTCTTTGCCCAGTTGGTGGATCATTTTAATTTGGATCACGATCAGCAAAGGATGCCAGGGTCAAGGCGAATTTGATTCGATCTCTAATTTTGGGTAGGCTGATCTGAGGTGAGAAAATCGATGATCGGGGCAAATTAAGAATGGGCACTAGATTGTTTGAGAAAGCTGACAGGACTCTCCTGCGGAACAACTAGATCATTATCCATGATTATCGAACATTCTTCTCGTGAAGTCTCGGCATTGTCATGAACGGAGAGATTGATAGGTCAGACAGAATTCAGACAAGAGACCAATAGGAAATTTAAATGAGACGAGCTGACATAGTTAATCTCTAGAAATCTGCTCAACGAGGCCGACTGGTAGCTTGCAATGGCGGCAGGCTTGCGGGAGATATTGACGTTGAGATATTGGCAATCGAGGTTGAAGCTAAGCCCAAGAAGCTAGGGGCCACCTGATTATATAAATGGACTGTTGGCTAGTTACACAGTAGAGTCTGGAAAGATTTTCTGGACAAACGATTCAACTCTTCCCACAACACCGCAGGGTCCTCCAACGCCGGGAAGTGTCCACCGCGCTCATGCGCCTTATAAAAAACAAGATTCCCAATCTTTTAGCCTAGGACTCTGGCACTCTAGAGTTATCATAAGGGAACCGACTGTACCCCATCGGTTTCTCAATGCGAGGAGCTACCGCGGGTTCTGGATACAGCGAGCAGGAGGTCTCGCGGTAGGCGTACAAGCTTCGAGAGATGGTTTGAGTGAGATGGTAGGTAGAAATGTGCGTTAGAATCTGGTCTAGTGTCAAGGCTCTTGATGGGTCGGTCCATGAGAGGAATTTCTCCCCGATCCAAGCCAAGAGATCGACGGGGTTGTGGCTCAGGATAAAGCTGAGTGTTGCTGGCCTGGTACCTTGCTCCAGGGCATAGGCCTGCTTTGTGTTGACGAATTCTTGTGATCGAACCAGAACTTGACGATCCTGGGGCGTGAGAGAGGTGTCATTCTGGGGGTCTGGCATATCCGGAGGCTGAATATTGGGGATAAAGTTGAGATGCACCGCTGGTGTTGTCAGTTGTGGCACTGGTAGATTCGATTCCTTACTTACCTTCGCATCTGGATGATGTTAAGGCTAAAGTTCTAGCAACGAATGATCCAATGTCCCCTCCTTGAGCCACGTAGCCATTCTGGAATCCTAGGCCCCGAAGCAAGCTGCCCATCACGACCGACGTATTGGCGATGTCCCAGTTTGAGTCAACAGGCGGACCGCTCGAAAAGGTGAATCCTGGAAGCGATGGAACGATCAAGTGATAAGGGCTCGAGTCTGGATCGTAACGTGACTTGAAAATGTCGAGTATGTCCATGAACTCCAGGAAGCTGCCTGGCCAGCCGTGGAAGAAGGCAATCGGGACGGCGTCGGTCTTTTTGGAGAAGAGGGCTATGAAATGAACTTGTAGCTCTGTGGCATTAGCACTAATATTTGCCCTAAAATGGGGGTGTCGGTTGATGCTCGATTCAACATCTCTCCATGAAAATTTGTCTCGCCAATGCTGGACAGCTGTGCTCATCCATTCGTGGTCCATCCCGAATCGACGGTCGGCCTGCGAGTTTTCCCAAGTAGTTTGGAAATCTCTCTGCTGAGAAATGTCTTTCTCCAAACTTTCAACCACGTTTTGGGGGATGCTGAGTTGTGTTGCTTGGATAGGGATGGTGACGCTTGTAGGAAGATGGTCCCATGGTGCTTGGCCACCACGGCAGGGGACGGCCAGAAAGACGAGAAGGGCTGCAATGGACTTCATTTTTGACATGATTGAAGATTTATCTTAATGGAATCTTGTTGCGCGATAACGCGCTCTGATTGGCTAGCGCATACCTACTACATAGACCATGCGCGACTATTAAATACTATATTAGGCAATCCCCTTAATTTAAGAAAAATAAGGCTTTTTTAATTATTATTTTTAATACTTTAAGATAACCTTTAGTGCTTTATATAATAATTATAAGCCTAGATAAAAGTATTCTTAGTAATTATTAATATATCTTTTATTATTTTAAATAATTTCTTTTAAGAATTATTATTAAGACTTTTAAAACCTTAATATTTAAAAAATCTTATACCTTTATACTTATATAATTAATTACTCTAAGTATATAAGGTATAACTTTAGTAATTATTATATATTATATTTATTATATTAAGGTCTTTTATAATAAATAATATTAAGATTATTTATTTTAAGACTAAGATATAATAATTTAATTAATTTATTATATTATAAATTTATATAAGTATTTTAAATATTTAATTACTTATTAATCTTAATAAGAAAATATAAAAAAATAATAAGTTTATTAAGCTAATTATTATAAATTATAAGGATTATATTATTATAAAATACTTAAAATATATATTTAATAATTAAAAAGCTTTCTTAAGCTTAAATATATAATTTATATATAATACTTTAATTAAAAAAAAAGCTTATTTTAAATATAAATATAAGTAATATATTATAAAGAAATAAGCTATTAAAGGCTAAGTTATATTAATATTAATAATATTATATTATAAAGCTATTATTATTATACTTAAGCTTAAGAACCTTAGCTCTTAGTTATTATAAGAGCTAATTTAAATTATAAAAAATAAATTTTATTCTTTAAATAAATAACTTAACCTAGAGTTATAATTAACTTATAAAATTAAGCTTAAAGAGACCTTTTTTCTAGGGGTAAATCCTAAGAAATAAATTAAGACCTAGAGGCCCTTTTATAAGCGCTATAAAGTATATAATATAATTAATATAATTAATATAATTATAAGTTATAACTTTCTCTAAGCTATAAAAGTATAAATAGCCTTAAAATAAGCCTAAAAAGAGCTTATAAAGCTCCTTAACTATGCTTATATTAGAGATAAGGTCTAAGACTTAACTAAGTATACTCTTAATTTCTTAATTATTATAAGCCTTTAAAAGAAATATAATAAGTATAAAGGTATTTATATTATACTTAGAAAATAACTTAATAATATTTTTATAAATATTAAGGGTTTTATTTATCCTTATTAAATTATTTATATAAAGTAATATATATATAAATAAAAACCTAAGGATTATTAAACCCTTTAATATATTTTATTAAGATATTAAGGAGTACTTATTAAATAGCTATTAAACCCCTTATAATATAAGATTATAAAAAAAAAACTTAATAAGCCTTAATAAAAGCCCCTTAGGGATACTTTAAGAGAGAAATAAAAGTATATAAAATAGCATAATAATATATTATTAAGCTCTTTTTTAACCTTTAGTATTTATAAAATAATTATTAATTTTTAAATAATTTATAAAATTAAGTATATAATAGGTATATTTATAATACTTAAAAAATATAAATATCTCTTTTTTATAAGTATTATTTAAGATATAAGTAATACTATATACCTTATTAATAATATAAATCTTTTAAAACCTAGCTCTTTTATTTCCTTATATAAGAATATAATTAAGTTTAATAATATAAGCTTTTAGATTATTAAATATAATAAATATATACTTAAAGAAGTATTAAAAAAAAAAAAAGAAATAATATAATAAACCTTATCTTATTAGATATTATTATTATAAAAGGTTAATATATTAATATTATCTCTATAGCTTATTTATATAAAATAGGCCTTTAGCTAATTAACTTTAATTATATATTATGCTTTAGATATTATAACCTAATATATTCCCTATTATATATTATTTCATTCCTTATAAATTCCCTTTTAAATATACTAATTACATAGACCTTACTCCTATAAGTGCAAGGCCCTTATATAGACCTTACTTCTATAAGTACAAGGCCCTTATATAGACCTTACTTTTATAAGTGCAAGGCCTTATATATATATATAAATACTTATTATACCTTAGATAAATACTTAGCTTCTTTAGTTATTAATAGACTTTAATTACTCTTAAGGCCTTCTTAACTTATTACTAAGATATAATCCCCTTTTTTATATAATTATATTAAGACTTTTTATTAATATTAAACCTTTATACTTAGTTTATTCCCTTAGAAAATATTAAATATTATATATTAATAGCTCTTATTTAATGCATTTCTATATTATACTATATAATATTATTATTATTAAAATAATATATCTTTTAATAAATAAAATACCTTATTTATTAGATTATTTATTAAAGCGCTACTTATATATAATAATGCCTCTCTAAGTAATACTAAAATAATTACTAAGCTTTAGTAACTATAAACCCTTATAATATAGTTATAAGCTTAGGTCTAGGCCTAGCCTACCCTAGTTACCCTAGCTATTATTAATTATAATAAAAATCTAAGAGAAATTATTAAATTAGTAATACTTAAATTATTTATAAAATAAGCCTATAATATTATACCCTTTTTTATTAAGATAAAGGGATATTTTAAGCTTTTTCTTTAATATATTAATATTAATATAAAAAAAATACTTTTTATTATATTTCTTTTTTATAAAATTATTAAAGTATAATTTAAACTAATTTAGAGAGACTTTTTAAAAAATAAAGATAAGTCTAACTAAGACTAAGAAACCGTTAATATCTTCACTAACTAAGATAATTTTAAAATAGCTATTAAGAAAGCCTTTAAAACTATTAATAAAGAAAAATAAGCTACCGCTAAACTCTATAGCTTAACTTAGAATAAGTTATATATTATATACTTTATAACCTTTTAATAGCTCTTATCTAAAGTTAAATAAAATAATAAAGCCCTTATAAAAGTCTATTATAAAGGACTTAAGGAAAAAGTTAAGGATAAGCTTTATAAAGTAAATAAACCTAATAATCTTAACTAATATATCGCAATAGCTATTAAGATTAATAAAAGATAATATAAATAATACTAAGAGAAAGTAACCTAGAGGAATAAAAGCTATACCTCTTAATTTAATCCCTATTACCTTAATAAAAATAATAAATAAAACTAAGGATAAAGGAATAATTATTATAAAAATAAAGGAAATACCTTATATAATACCTAACTAAGACTAATAGATATTAGTAGTATCTAATAAAATAAACCTTAAATCACTTACTATAACTATAGAAAAAAGGGATATTATAAAAGTAATTACTTAGCCCTTATTATAGCTTAAGGAGGAAAAAGGCTAAGCTAAGATTAATAAGTTAATAAGGTTAAATAATAAGACTAAACTAATAACTTTACCCCTATGCCTCCTTATAAACTATAAGAATATAATAAGAATAAATAAACTATTACTATAATTAGATATATTAAAGAGATAATTAAAATAGAAATATTAATAGATCTTTACTTAGAAAATAATAAAGATATCGCGTTTTATAATAATAACCTAGAACCTTAAATAATAACTTAATAAAAGAAATAATATTAGCCCTTAGTTTAATAAGAACCTATTAAATAAGTCTAATAGCTTTTAAATTAACTCCTTATATAATAAATCTATTAATAAAACTACCCTATATAATAATCTATATAATAAGTAATATATAATTAGATACTCTCTATATCCTTAACCTAGATATTAAAAGAAGATATTAAACCTATTAATCTTAAATAACTCCTTATATAAAAATACCTAAAGTATAACTAAGAGATTACTAAAGTCTTTTATAAAGAATTACCTAGACTAAGATATATCTAATAAACCCTAAATTAATACGCTAAGATCTATAAAAACCTTAATCTTATACCTAAGTTTTTTATAGTTTCTTTAAAATAAAAATAAGATATATTAATTATATAATAAATACCCCCTTTTATAAATAAAAACTATAGATAAATATAACTAAGATACCTTAATTATTAATAAATATTATAAATTAATTATATTTATTATAATTATAATAAATACCTTAAAGAAAAGTAAT
Source organism: Fusarium piperis (assembly GCA_027886205.1). Lineage (NCBI taxonomy): Eukaryota > Fungi > Ascomycota > Sordariomycetes > Hypocreales > Nectriaceae > Fusarium > Fusarium piperis. The sequence continues at coordinate 326,837 of RZGM01000090.1, forward strand.
AATATAATATTTTCCCTAGGTATATATATAATAAATTAGTTTAAAATCCTTATTAGGCTCTTAATATAAAACCTTACTTATATATTTAAAAAATAAGATATTATATTATCTTATTATAATATATATATAAACCTAAAGAATATTATAATATATACCTTAGAGTAATTAAAAGATACTTATTACCCTTATATATTAAATATATATATTATAAGATTATTACTTTTTATATATAAAGAAATAATAAAGACTTATAAACTTAAGAAATTATATTATAAATCTTATAAGAAATAATAAAAGGGAATAAAGATAAAGATAATAAATTATTAAAAAACTCTAAATATTACTTATAAAAAAGCCATAGGTAAGCAAAGAATTAAAGGTAATTAATTAACCTTTTAAAAAAGCTTTATATATTATAAATAATATAAATAAATAAAGCCTTATATTAAAAGTATAAATTAAAGGCAAATAGCTTATTATATTAATAGACTATAATACTAAAGGTAATTATATAGACCTTATAATAATTAATAGCCTCTAATTACCTTAGAAATATAAAAATTAACCTTACTAAGTATAAAATCTTTTTAAAATACTCTTTAAATATAATAAAGGATAGATTAAATAAGAGATTAATTACCTTAAAGTCTTAATATATAGAAAGAACTAAGGGATTAATTTTAATATTATTCTTATTTAAGGTTATAACTTAATATTAAGCTTTTCTTAATTAAGATATTATAACCCTATTATTAATTAAAGAATTAGCTAAATATATCTTAATAATAATAACTCTTTAATAATAAATAATAATAAAGAGAATTCTTAAACTTTAATTAAATAATAAAATAGTAAAATATAAAATAATATATAGCTATTATTACCTTTAAAAAGAATATAATATTTATATATATAAGGCTATATATAATAAAGATAATAAATAATAAGTTACCTTAGATACTAATTATAATAACTTAATAAGGACTTATAAAATATAAAGAATTATTAAAATAAAAAACTCAATAAATAACTTAATAATATATTAGAAAAATATAAAGTCTATAAGAAGTTATTTTAAGAGGAACTTAATACTAAGCTACCTTAATATATAAACTAAGACCTAGAGATTATCTTTAAAAATAAAACCTTATCTAAGTTTTTCTTTATTTATAACCTAGCCTAAATAAAGCTTAATATACTTAAAGAATAATTATAAGATATATTATAAAAGGGATATATTTAAACCTCTAAATCCTTAGCTAGATATCTTATTATATTTATTCTTAAACTAAACTTAAGTAAATTATAATTAATTATAGATTATTAATAACTTAATATAATTATATTAAAAGATTAAATATTATTATTACTTATTATAAAAATAAAAGATTACCTCTTTAAAAAATATTTCTTTATTATACTTAACCTAAAGGCTATATATAACCTTATATATATTAAAAAAAGAAATAAATAAAAGACTATATTTTAAACTAAATATAAACTTTTTAAATACTTAATAATACCTTTTAGACTTATTAATGCCTTTATTATATTTTAATAAATAATTATTAATATATTAAAAAAATACCTTAATATCTTTATTATTTATTACTTAAATAATATCTTTATTTTCTCTAATATAAAAGATTAATATATAAAATATATCTATAAAGTTCTATAAATACTCTAAGATACTAATATATTAATTAAGCCTATAAAGAGCTATTTTTATTAAAAAAAGGTTATATTCCTTAGATATAAAATCTCTTATAATAAGATATAAATAGATAAATATAAGATAATAGCTATTAAGGATTAGCTAAAACCTATTAACCTTAAAGAAATATAATCTTTCTTAGGATTTATTAATTATTATTATAAGTTTATATAAAACTTTAATAAACTTATTATATCTCTTATTAAGTTTATTAAAAAAGGTAAATTATTTAAATAAATAAAATTAATATAATAAGCCTTTAATAATATTAAAAAAGTAATTTTTAATAAATTAGTCTTAGTTATATTTAATTTAAATAAAGAAATTAAACTTAAAATTAACTTATTAAACTTTACCTTAAGAGCCTAAATTAAATAATAAAATAAATATAAAAACCTCTATTTAATTATATTTTACTTTTATAAGTTATAAAAAATAAAACTTAATTACTTAATTTATAATAAAGAATTCTTAGTTATAATTAATGCCTTTAAGGAGTTTAAATATTACTTAAAAAAAAATTATTATTAAATTAAAGTTTATATAAATTATAAAAATATCTTATATTTTACTATAACTTAAAAACTTAATTAATAATAATTCTAATATATAAAATACCTTTTAAAATTTAATTTTATTATTATTTATTAAAAAAGATTTAATAATAAAAGAGCTAATATTATTAGCTAATAACCTAATTATAATATAAGAATAATTAAAGTCTATAAGTAACTTCTTAAATATAATAAAAATAATTATTTAAAGTTTACTTAATAAATAAAGATAATTATATAAATTAAATAATTAGAAGATATAATATAATTAAAAAGCCTATATAACTTCTTTTATAAATTTTATTTATATCCCTTATATAAATATTAAGGAATTATAAAAATATATAAATAATTATAAGTACTTAGATATTAATTTCCTAATATAAAGAAAAAAGTTATAAAAATAATATATTAATATAACTTATATATAAAAATATAAGTATAATAATATAAGTTATATAATACTTTATAACTATTACTTATTTTATAATAACTATAAGACTTAATTATAATAGATTTTATTATAAAATTACCCTTATTAAAAAAACCCTTAATTAATATTATTTATAATAATATTTTTATTATTATAGATTAATTTATAAAGTTTATATACTTTATTTTATTTTAAGAATTAATAAATATAAAAAAACTTTCTTATATCTTTTTATAAGCTATTATTAATATATATAGCTTATTTATTAAAATTATCTTAAATAAAGGACTAACTTTTACTTCTAAGTTTTAATAAGTATTAATAATATAACTTAGACTTAATATTAAACTTATTATAGCTTTTTAACCTTTAATTAATAAATAAACTAAATAACTTAACTAAATTATAAAATAATACCTTTATTATTATATTAATTATAAATAAATTAATTAGGTTAATAAATTATTAATTACTTAACTTATATATAATATAATATATAATAAAAGCATAAAGATAATATTAGCCTATATTAATTTCAGATTTATATTAAATATATATAAAGCCTCTAAAAAAAGACTAATTAACCCTAAAGCTATCCTTATTATAAACTAATTAAAAAACCTATATAAAGAAATAAAAATAAAACTTAAATTTATATAAAATTATATAAAGATATACTATAACCCTAAGTAATTAAAAGGATTAATCTTTTTAAAGAGAGATATAATTTACCTTATAATAAAAAATATTAAAATAAAATAATAAAATAAAAAACTTAATTATAAATATATTAGACCTTTTAAAATCTTATAGAAAATCTTAAAAAATAATTATAAATTAAACTTACCCCCTAAGATTAAGCTCTATTTAATCTTTTATATTTCACTACTTAAAATTATATAAAATACTATTTATATTAAATATTATAATAAGCTTAATAAGATTAATAAATTAAAAAAATATATTATTTATATTAGACTTTATACTACCTAAGAAAGGGATTAAAGTATCTTAATTAATATCTTAATAATTTTAATAATAAAAGCTTTATACCTAAAGCCAAGGGACTTAATTAACTTAGATTAATAGAGTTTATTAATATTATTATAGATATTATTAATAATACGCTAAGAGTAGGTTTATTTATAATAAATAGGCGGCCTCTTAGCTAGTTAAAGAGGTTAAATTCCCCTTTATATTATTACTCTCTTCTTTAATATTAACCTTCTAATTACTTATAATTATTAATTACTTAAATTAGTTAGAGTTAGTTCCCTTATTATTATTAAAGGAGGTTTAACTATAATTAATAACCTATAATAATAATACTATAATCGCCGGGTATATTAACTAATTAACTAATTGGCCGCATAGTAATACCTTTCTACAAAGACCTCTAAGAAGGCTAGAGCACTAAAGCCGATATATATAAGCATAGGTTCTTATATAACTAAGATAACCTTAGTGAGGAGCTTCGTAAGCTCTATAAGACCTTAAAGCCTATGTATTATTAGCTATAGCTAATGGCAAATAGCGAGGCTCTTCGGAGTATTACTATAGGCATATGGCCCAATAACTAGAAAGTATAGGTTAAACTCGCTATCTTTAGCTATAATCTTCTACTTCTTCTCCCCGGCCTCTTTCTACTAAGTTATATAATAACTAGCAGGTTTAACTAGGTAAAAAGGGAGCTCTCTTTGCTAAAGGACCTAAGGGATAAGCTAGAGGAAGCAAAGGGCCTAAGTGCTAATAAGAGAAAATTCCTCATGGCCTTAGAAGAAGGCTAGTAGCACTTATATGAGGCTTAGCTTATAACCCTCGTTCTTAGCGTAAATACCTTTTGGAACGTAAAATAAGAGCGATGGGACGGATTAAAGAACTCTGGTTAGCTAAGATCTAACCACATCGCAATAGGCGTAATATCGGGAAATTAGGGTTATCGGCGTCATAGGTGTTCTCGGAGGGATCAGTGCCTAGAGGCGGCGTCGGAGTTTAAAACCTAAAAGTCAGCGCCCTGAGTCGGGGCTAGACTTAGCGGTAGATAAGAGTATGCAGGTTTAATTAATTAAACCTATATTATTAAATCCATAATGCGTGTATATTGGCTTTTAAAAGTGTAATAATAGTAATTTTAATAGTAATTTTAATAGTAAAGAAGAATATATTATAAAATAAATTATTAAGTTATAAAAAAAAAATAAAAAAAAATACTTAATTAAATAAAAAGATTACCTTAATTCTAAGAATATATAAGAACCCCTAGAATACCTTATAAATATATAATATCTCTTAAAGAACTTCTATTAATAATAAAAGAAATATTAAGGAAATTAAAACTAAGAAGATTTATATAAATTATATTATAAATATCCTTAAGTAATAATACCTCTTAATAATCTACTTATTTTAGCTCTTTTATTATATTAATCCCCTTCTTAATTAGCTTAATTCCCTAAGAAACTAATATATAATTCTATTTTTAATATAACTCTAATTATAATAATAACTTATTTAGCTTATACTAAGCTTACTTAAGGTTTTTATAATAAGAACTTAGTAAAGCCTTAATAATAACCTCTCTAATATTTAACTTTTTTATTTCTTTAATAATTTAATTTATTATTAAAAAAAAAAAACATATTAGCTAAGTAAGAACTAGAAAAAGTATATAAAGAACTTATAAGATAATAAAGAAATACCTATTATATTATAAAGATAACTTAACTTAGTATAAAGATTATACTTAGGATAACCTTTAATTATTTTATATAATATACCCCTCTTCTTATAATAACTATAAGGCATAACTTTAAAACTAAATTAATTAATACCTATAGTAATAAACTTTTATATAAGTATATTATAACTTAGGTTAAAGGATTTTCTTTTATTAATATAACTTAATATTGCATTAATAAGAGAATATTTATAAAAAGAAGTTAAGATTAATTAATTAAAGAAACCTTAGCCTAAGAAATAGTCTTAAGGGCAAGAATTAATAAAAGGAAGGAGATTATATTATAACCTAATAGGCCTTATTATTATATAAGAACTAGTACTTATATTTTTCCTTTCTTTTTTACTAATTATATAAACCTCACTTCTATAAGTATAAGGCCCTTATATAAACCTTACTTCTATAAGTGCAAGGCCCTTATATAAACCTTACTTTTATAAGTATAAGGTCTTATATATATATATAAATACTTATTATGCCTTAGATAAATACTTAGCTTCCTTAGCTATTAATAATACTTTAGTTACTTTAATTCCTATTAATATATTACTAAGATATAATACCCTTTTATATAGCTTAAATACCTAAGTTCTCTATTAATATTAAACCTAGGATGCTTAGTTTATTCCCTTAGAAAACCTAACTATTATAACTAGTACTAAGGCTAGTATAATTAATACTTAGAAATTAAAAGTCTAAAATAAATTATTATTTAAATATATTAATCTAAGACCTAGCCTCTTATATAGTTTTATAATATATTAACTAATAATTACTTATTTTTATATAATATAAGACTTTACTTATATAACTCCTTTAATATACTTAATTAATTAAGTAATTATTATAAATTAAGAGGCTAATATTATAGCTTAGGTTTTATATATTTATATACCTCTTAGGCTATATTATTTTTCTTTTAAGAATATAATAAGATTATATAATATAGTTTATTAAATTATTTTTTACTTTATATCCTTAATTATATATAAAATATATACCTTATAGATCTCTAAATAGCTATAAGAATATATCTTATAATAAGATCTTAATAATCCTTTAATAATACTTATTAGCCTTTATATATCTATATAAAAGTAAGGTATTAATTATATACTAAGATATTAAACTAGTTAATATACTTATTTAATATTAATTTAATAATAATATCTTTATTAAGTTAAGAGACTTTAATCTATTATAAGATAAAGCTAAGTTAATAACCTTTTATAAAACTTAGAAGTATTTTATACTTAAGATTTATTTAGAGTTAGAGTATATTATAGTTATTAATATTTAGTCTCTTAATATAATAATATATAAACTAATATATAGTCTTTCTTAATATAAAGACTAGTATTAAAATAATAATATTACCTAGTATAAATTAATTATTATAAGACTTTAAAAAACCCTATAAAAAGATCTTATTAAATTAAAGCAGTTATATATATATAAATATATATAAAGGATTTTATAATATATTTATATTAAATAGACCTTAGAATATATAGAGATAAAGTTATATAATAAAAGATAATTTAAATAAAAATAATATAAGGTATTAACTTAAAAGAGAAGTAAGAGTTAATTAAATAAATTTAATTAAGTAATTTACTTAATATAGGTTTAATAATTAAAAGTCTTAAAGTTATACTTTTTTAAGATAATTATAATTATTAAAAATAAATATTAAATTTATAAAACTAACCTTAATATTAAAATCTTAATTATAATAATATATTCTTTAATATAAATATAAAGACCTATCTCTTAAATAAACTAAATAACTAAGATTATTTTAAATAATCTTATATTATAAAGATAATTATAAAATAAATATATAAGCTAAGCTAATTTAATAACTTAAGCTAATTTAATATCCTTTATAAAAAAAAACTAAAAAGACTTAAAATAAGTAATTATTTAATAAAAATAAGTATTAATACTAAGATACTTAATTTAAGTAATTTAACCTTATTATATACCCAAGGGGCAAATTAAGGCAATCTAGTAAGAGATATATAGTTTTTAATATAATTAAGCTATTAAGCCTAATGCCTTTTAATATAAGAGTTAATATCTAAATAAGCTTTATAANAAAAAAACTAAAAAGACTTAAAATAAGTAATTATTTAATAAAAATAAGTATTAATACTAAGATACTTAATATAAGGGTTATTTAAGGTAAATATATTATAATCTTATTTATTAAAATAGTTTTAAAGAATTAAGAGATATATAAGATAAGGATAATAATATATTAAAATAATCTTAATTAATATAGTAATTCAGTATATTCCAGCCCAGAGGGCAATCATACTATCTCAGTCTTTATCTTAGTAATTTTAATAATAGGTGCTATATAAAGAAGGAAGCAGAAAAACCTTCTCCCGGCGTATCTCAGTCCAAACTCAATTCAGTATAGTGGCGCCGTCACGTGACCTATCACGTGCCTAGTTACCCATTTAACGCTCCCTTGTATATACATATGCCTCGCCGGGCCCTGCCTTGCGGCACGTGTGGTCGGTCTCAAATCGTCGTCTCAATCGGGGGCCTCGAGGGCAGTCGTCACGTGATCGGTCACATGATCGGTCGGTCGGGTTGGCGGAGGTTGGTCACGTGTCGCGGTGTAGTGTGGCTATGGCGTGTGGCTATTGTACGAAGGTTGGATCAAGTGGTCGGCAATATGGCGCAGTTAGGTTCGTAATGGCGAGTCAGTAATATCAATAGTAATTTCAATAGTCTAACTAATTAGCCCGCGGCCGCGACGCAATGGCCCAGTGGTATCGCGGCCCCAGTTAACCTAAAGGTCAGGGGTTCAATCCCCGGTCTTTTTGCACTAAATCGCGAAAAACCAAGGGATAAAGGGGCCTCCGGCTGGATTTAAACCAGCTGCCTCCGAAGAGAGAATACCGGGTGTATAAACCATTGTACTACGGAGGTATCTTAATTAATATAATAAATAAATAAATAATATTTATAATATTCTTAATTAAATAATTAAAAAGGTTAATTTATATTATATTAAGATATATTTATTAATTATAATTAAATTAATTAAGTATAATAATATTATAAGCTTTTTTCTTAATTTAAAAATAGCTTATAATAGAAATAATAACTTATAAAGAAAATAAGCTTAAAAAGATATTTTAAGATATTAAAAATAATCTTAAATAATAAAATAAATTAAGAAAAATAAATTATTATTTAAAAAAAATATAATATAAATTATAAAGCTTAAAAAGGTAATAGAAATATAATATTTTAATACTTAATTTAATAATTTAAAAAAAGCTTTAAATTATTACTTTAATATTTTTCTTTAAATTAAATAAGGTTAAAATAAAAAAAAGATTAAAAATATAACTTATTTATTATTAATATTTTTTATTTAATTTTAATAAGAGATTTAAAAAAAAATAATAAGCCTATAAATAATTAAGTAATAAAAAAAAGCTTTAGACTTATATTTTAAGACTTATTTTCTTAAAATAAAAAGTAAAATTATTTTTTTATATATAAATTAAAAAAGGACTTTATAAAGTATTTATATTAATCTTTAAAAATATAAAAGTATTATATATTATATAAAAAAGATTATAAGTATATAAACTCTTTTTTATATTAAATAATATTCTTAGAAAGTATTTTAAAGAAATATAATTTATCTTAAAAATAATTAAACTTATTAAAATAATATCTTAAGTAAAATAAAAAAATTTAAAAACTTTATAAGAAATTATAAAAATAAAATAATAACTTATTAAAAAAGTTAAATTAATTATTAAGCTTAAGGTATTATATCTTAAAAGAAATAATTATATTCTTAGCTTTAAGTAATAAATACTTATTATATAACTTATTAATCTTAGACTTAGGGATTATTATTTATATCTTTAATAAAGCTAAGAGATTTACTTTATTAAAAAGTA
>RZGM01000091.1:0-128966 GCA_027886205.1 Fusarium piperis
TTTTTTTTAGTTCCCGAATCGGCAAAGGCCGAGGCATAAGAGCAGCGGCATCTCTGTGTTGGCAGTCGACATCCATTCGCCCTCAGGAATCTCATTGCTTTTTCCCAGGCCGATTCTCGCAAGCTCCGTCTCCCGACATATCAAAGACTTCGGGGAAGAGCGCAATAAGGAAACAAAGACTCAAAGAAAGGGTATTTTTTTTCTTTGTCTTTTCTGCTTTTGCAGCAACAGAAATGCGACTCGTAATCAACTCTCAACTCAAGAATGATGACAACATCCATGGCCAAAGAAGCTACCTTTTCTGTCAAGGCCCGAGACACGCAGGACAAGCCCGCTCATCGCGGGATGATCCGCCTTTGATGCTGTGATCCTCTCTCATAACATTACTCCGTAAGCCGTCCACCAACACGAGGCGGGAGCAAGAGAAGTTCGGGCTCCGTCTGCGAGAGGAATAGGCTACCGCTCATCAATATCAACAGCCCCAGAACACGAGCCACCCATTATCCAGACAAACAGCCAGCCGCTTCAATCCATCCATTCTCCTATCATTGTGACCCCCTCCCCAAAAATAGGCAGACGCTCCTACGACTCATCTGCCTACCGAATACGAACGGGCTATTAGGATTGTTTGCTCCTTTTCTCATTCATCCACTGATTGTCCGTCTCTTCTTGGCCTAGGGGGGTCATTTAAGGTCGTACACACTTACACCTCTCACCCATCATCCTCGTTTACTCCCTCCCACTCGTTCGTCCAAGATGCCTAAACCCATCCCGTCCCGTATAACCAACATGTGCCTGTGACACTGACTGCCAGCGCATGTAATGCCATGCCATTGCTTTTTTTATGAAGCAAGGAGGAATCTGGGGTCATGGGCGGCCAATCCCGCCAACATCCCTGACCGGGTCCCGGCTGATACTTCAAATCTCCCAATATTGAATGACCCCCTGGTCCCCTTGACCCTTGAGCCTGCTGCATGTCTTTTTTGCCGGTTGGGCTGCCATGTCAAGCCCAAGCAGACCGCCGTCAATCAGTCACTCGCTCAGTCACCTGACCATGAAGAGACGCAGTCTTCCCAGTGACCGCTTCAGATGCCCCCCCAAGCGGATTGCCATTACACTGACCTATGATGTAACATCATGTACAAGAATCATTGATCTTCAAAGCCAGACACAAAGACGAGAAAAAAAATCGAAAAAGGTTCGCCCAGGACCTGCAGGTCTGCCGATCACCCGCACCCTGGCCCCCCCTGGCCTGAGGCGTCAGCGTTTGGCGTCATCCAACGGCGTCACGTCTTTTGGTCAGGGCGCATCTGTACAGAGCAAGACTCGATACAAGCACAAAATAATATCACCTTGCCAACAAGAAGGAATCATGGTAATAATGGAGAGAGTCCAAGACTCAAATTTGGTGGATTGGCCCCAGCTCCACTATGGAAAGCCTCTTGACAATATCCGATTTATCATGCGCCGTCCCAAATCAATAGTTAACAAAAAGACGAGTCCCCCATGACTTTTTAAGCATCCAGCCTTCACTCTCCTTCTCGTACTTCCAGGATGTCTGCTTCAATATCCCCTTCGCCATCCTCCTCACCGTATCCTTCCTCAACCTCTTCAACCTCTTCGATAATTGGCTCGGGCATCCCGCCTTGTTCTTCCTCCAGCTGCTTGATTTTGGTATTGGTCATTTCAAACACGTATTGTCCCAAGTGCTCGACTCCTTCCATTGGCACCTCACCCTCTATAGCGCCATCTCCTTCGGCTGCATCCCTCACCGTCGGCCACAGCTCTCCCGTGACAAGCATGAGCTTGTCCGGTCTCTGCAGCAACTGGTCAAAGGCAGGGCGTAGCTCAGGGCATGCTTCAAACACCTCCCGACGACCAAGGATGTATAGACCAAGTCGTGCTCGGGATAGGGCCACAGTCATGCGTCGCACATCGCGCAGATAGCCTACTCTTGACGTTCGAGTGAGAGACAAGATGATATCTAGAGTTACAGTTAGTATCATGTCCCTACGGCAAGCCAAGGAAGGGGGTCGACGACTTACAGTCATTCTGCTCGCCCTGGTACTTGTCCACCGTAGCCACTGCCTTGGGAAGACCAAAGATTGGGTTTCGGGCACATCGATGAGACAGCACGTCCTTGACAAGCGCCCGTTGGCCAGCGTACGTCGTGAGGATAGTGATCTTCTCCGCCGGATACCCGAGCAGACGCATGTACTGGTAGATGGCCACGGCATACTCAGCCTCTCCAAGGTTTTGGATGAAATGTGGCGTCGGCTCGGCCTCGCCGCGGCCCTTGTAGTCAGGCACGTTGATGAACTGGTAATCAAACTTGAATCCCGCGTTGGCCTTGACGAATTCGGGGTTGGTCTGAACGCTGGGAAGGTTGTCCAGGTTCGGGTATCGCCATTGATAAAGACCGGCAATCGAGGCACGAGCACGTCCTTGCTGGTCGAGCGTCACGGTGGGAACGCCGAGTCGGACCAGCCGGGAGAAGAGAGACTGCTCGAGGTTGGCGTAGTGACGGAATGCAAGACTCTGAATGACCGGTGAGTTTTGGAAGTGATCACCGCAGAGCACAACTCGCTGAAGAGCCATCTTGCCCTTTTCAGGCTTCTGCATCGTGAAAGGCAAAAAGGTCTCGATCTCTGTGACCTGGGCAGCCTCTTCCATGATTACATTATCATAGTGGAAGCCTAGAGATGCAATCTCTCCTCTCCTGATGGCCGCGTGCGTCGTTGTCATCGCGATGATCCGGGCCTCGCTCGTAAGCAAGTAGTTGGCCTTGTCCCGCTCTCGTCGAAGAATCTCAAAGGGAAGTGCGTCGGCCAGCTCCGAGAAGATCTTGGAAATGTGGCGATAACAGCCCTGGGCGATATCAAGAATCGCCTCTCGGTCGCCATCAGGGGGGAAGACAGGTTGAGGAGCATCGGAGAAGTATGCATGGAAGGGGAAGGCTTCCACAATCTCAGCCACGCTTGAGGCGTCGGCGCCGGCGATCTGCAGAAACTTGTTCCATGCAGGTACAACGTAGACTGTATTGAAATAGCCAGCGGTCTCTGCCGAATTCTCGTGGGCACCGGGTGCGCCGAGGCTGGCGGCCAGCTTCCTCACTTCGAGAAGATAACGGTCCCGGTTCTCAAGAAAAGATTCGACACGTCCATGCTTGCTGAAGTTGCCTTCAGTGTCAAGTTCCTCCTCGCCATGTCCAAGACGCAAAAGATGTCGTTCGTCAATGTCCAGAGCAACGATCTTGGCGAATAATTGGTTCAGAGCCTGATTGCTGTGCGCGAGGAGCAACGTCTTTTGCTCTGGGTAGTTGTGATAGATATTGTTGATGACCTGTGTGGCAACATCCGTCTTTCCCGTTCCAGGGGGACCGACAACAACCGTGAGTCCGGGCTGTGTACCTGATGTGATGGCCTCAACCTGAGCGGGAGTAAATCGCACCGAGTTCAGTCGAGGGGTGTTGATAGGATACGGCCCGGGGTTCGAAGGCTTGTAGCTTGAGACTTTGAGGGTCTCGATTTCAGAAATGAGCGCAGGATCGGCGTCTCGGCGTCGTTTCTTGGATGGCTTAGTCCCCTGGGGCTCCTCTACCTTTTCAACCGACTCCAACACGTAGGGTGGTCCAAAGCTACCAGACACTTCATCGCCCGGGTCAATGATCTTGCCAGGCAAGCTCTCAGTCAGGTGCTGCCAGTCGAGGAATGTATCCCTAAAGTCTACCCTCCGTTCCCGGTTGGGCAGGTTCTTGTATGTTGCTCCAGCAGGGTCTCCGTAGCCGAGGAAGACCTCATGGAGCCAGGACGGCAGGGGTACTTCAGACAAGACAAGGCTGCGGATGGACTCGAGCACAGGCTTGAAGTTGTTTTCCCTCCTACCTCGTCTTAGAAGTAGGTTGACCTGACCATATACATCTGGCTTGCCAGCAGCTGTCCGCTCGGCATCCTTGCTGTATGTCTGAGGGTCCAGCTTGAGCTGAATGCGACGCTTGTGATCAAGGTTGCCTGCTCCATCTCGGACTTGACGGCCCTTGTCGTCAGTAATCTGATGAACCTCAGCAGCTCGAACGGTGATGACACCGAGCCTTTCGGACTCAGTCAGAGCCTCGCCCCCGTTGCTGACCGACTTGGCTGGCGGCGGTTCAATCGCAAGCAGAAACACGACATCATCCTGCCGGAGAGAGTCCCATTCTCGGCGAACGCCATCTCCGAGTCGGCGAACGTCGAATGAGACTTCTGCGCGTACCATCGAGGGCTGGTCACTTCCAACAAGGGGTGGCACAACCTCGAGGATCGCCGGCTTCGAAATCGGCATCGCCATCCTTGAGAATCCACCAAAGTTTGTCTCGCCGGGTCGCTTGGATTCTGGACGCAGCCGCCTCAAGGCTGATTCAATATCTTTGCGGACTCCGTAGAACGATTCGCACCGATACAAGACAAGCGCCCTCCACAAAAAGTCACCAACAGATAGATATTGAAGGTTCAGCTTTGGGAGAGCCATGGGATGCGAACCGTCATAGTTCTCTGCCTGCTGGAAGCTGTTATCGAACAATGCCTGCTCCGTTGGCGCCAATGCCATATTTCGAGCCGCCTCCTGGAAGGTCTTCCTGCGCTCAAAGGTGGATAAGAGCACTTCGAGGAAGAACTTGCGACTGAGTGTGATGTTCAGGCTTTCGGGATATGTCGTCCGGAGACCGAGCAATGAGACAAGATTGAGAAGCTCCTCGTCCGTCAGTGGCTCAAGAAGAGATTCCAATTCCTCCCTCTGATCAATGGCACCATAGTTGGACAGGGCCAGCACGGTCAACTTCTCCTTGAAATGTTTCAAGGCGACGCGCTGCAGCTTTGCGAGTGATGCACAATGCTTGTCATACGCCTCTGTCTGGCTATGTTGAGCTCCTGTCTGATCATCAATGGTGAAGAAGGTATAGCGGGAAAAGAGGGCGTGAAGATCGCGAAGAAGGCTGTTTTCTTCATCGTTAAACATTGGCGATAGCCGAATCGCAGAGACAAGGTGAAGATCCTTGATCAAAGAATTGACATAACGCCTTGTTGGCAGCTGGCTCTGAAGATCGGACAAGAATTCTGTGAATCGTTCACAGTAGAGGACTTGATCTAGCACATAGTTAGCTTAGGAAAGGTATACAGCATCAACTGTTTCTTACCAGCTTTACTGCTCTCCGTATACAATAAGCCCAAGAAATCAAGAAGGAGAGTATAAAGCCATGATCGCTCAAATCGAAGCCGGGCTTTGTTGGGCTCGTCAGCAGCATCATATCGCTTATGTGCAGCCTTCCAAGCTTTTCGTAGATGCGGGAGTTGGTCAAGGCTGGCCTCGCGTGCCGTGTCAGTCGACAAGTTGTGCCAGATTCCAATCGAGACAAGAGGGGCGCATTCCTTTCGCACAAGGGCGCAGTCAAGGCTCTGGAAGGCGTGGATCAAGAAGCAGAGGAGCTGAGTTCGGACAGTAACAGAGAGTGTTCGGTCGAGCATCATGGACAGGAGTCGGCGAAACAAGGAAGAAAAGTCGGCGGGTCGATCCTCGAAGAGGCCTACAAGCGGTCAGTCGCAGGTTTAGGAGGTTCGCATGGCTTACTTACTCCATGTCTCGAGATGTTCCCGTCGCTTCACGTTGGCGATGAGCGCAATCAACAAAACATGAAAGTTGGACGCCTCCTCAGTGTATCCTGGCCATAGGTAACTAAGAGCAAAAACGGTCAGCATCTTGCGAGTTTTACAACACATAGAGCAGTGCGCATACCTCTCTAAGGTCTGCAAGCTCTCGAGAAGCAAGAGAGACTTGTACTGGAAGCCCTCGCGCTCAAGCACCTCCCAGATGTGTTGTTTGAGAACATCATTCTTGACCTTGGGCTTCGCTGGCTTCTTGCCCGGCTTCAACCAATGCTTTCGTGCAAGCTGCACAAACTGATGCTCCTCTTCCTCCACCTCGGCCGGGGTCGGGCGTCCATCAGTCCTGTCGCGCTGAGGCTCGCTCTGTTTCTTCGCCCTGACAGCGCCGCTGCCTTTGAGCCGCTTCACGTTTGGCATTGTCGAATCTTTGTCACGTCATGGGCCGTATCGAATTCGCGCGAGTGAGCTCGTAAGCCGAGATAGCGACAGCGCCAGGAGTCGCGTGACCGATGGGGATTCGAAAAGAAGCTGCTGGAGGTGAAAGCTTGGATCCTGGAATTCAGGATGTTGCGCCTCTTCATGCGTTAGCTAACTTGGGTACCTCCATCTTCTCCAAAATTTCAGCCTCGCAGGACCCACGCGACGCGGCGATTGGCCCAAGCCACACGTCAGGTATCGCAAAGGCAGGGATACTTCCATTTTGGTGCAAGAACAAGCCCCAGGCAGGTCGCGAGGCTCTTTCAGGACTTTGAGCTACCTTGCGCGACATGCTCAGCCTTCCAGGCTCGCTCATCCAACTTCCAAATCTAAACCACACATCAACCTACCTGATCAACAAAGCAACACTTCCTAAGAGCTCCCGACTGCTTCATATACCCCAGGTTCTCGCAGCGACTCTCTCGTATCGTATCGGTCACGCACATTTATCATCAACCCTTTTCTCGAACCGACGCCTCGTCTCCATGACAACTTGGACGACTTGCTACCTATAACGCCGCCCTTAGTCGCACATGATGGCGGTGCTAGGTGCGGACAATCCGGCTGCGCCAGCCGTCGCGGCTTTCGATGCGCTGCTTCGGGAGCTTCTTGCAGAGGCGGAGAGTGTGAAGGACGTGTCCACCATCGAACCCGCGCTGAACAAGTCCGACTTTGACGATCTACCCGGACGAGTATCATCAACGGCGGCCCAACTTCCCCCGTTGGAAGGCGAGAAAGACGCCAAAGAGATCAAGGCAAGGCAATTCGGTATAATCGAAACTGCCGCTCGCGATATTTTCAGCAATCTTATTGTAGGGGCCGACTTGATTCGTGATCTGCGCGCCGCGCTGACCAGCCTACCTAGTCAACCACCACCATCGATTCTCCCGACTTCGTCAAGGTGTGGAACCTACTCGATATCCTTTCGATCCTCTCCGATGATGGGCAATGCGACCCTGCTCTCCTGTTTTGGTTGGCCGAGGAGCTACTGGACAGCCAAACCATCTCCGGATGCCGCAAGATCTTTGACTTTC
This sequence comes from Fusarium piperis, assembly GCA_027886205.1. NCBI lineage: Eukaryota > Fungi > Ascomycota > Sordariomycetes > Hypocreales > Nectriaceae > Fusarium > Fusarium piperis. Next base: position 7,148 of record RZGM01000091.1, read on the forward strand.
TTGAATCGAGGCGGGAACGAATCACGGCCAAACACTTCAAGCAAAAGCAGCTGATTATTCTACGGAGCTGCAACGAGCTATTGCGCAGACTATCCCGCGCCGAAGACACCGCCTTCTGTGGTCGGGTCTTCATTTTCATGTTCCAGAGCTTTCCACTTGGCGACAAGAGCTCAGTGAACCTCCGGGGCGAATACCACGTTGAGAACGTCACGACGTATGAGGCCACGACAGCCAACAATGATTCAAAGATGGACGTGGATACGCCGACTGGAGGCTCCAAGTCAACACCCAGATCGAACGATGCCAAGAAAGGAGATAAAGAGAAGCCCCTGTCGACTGATGCGCTGTATCCCTTGTTTTGGTCCCTTCAAGAGAGTTTCAGCCAACCCAAGAGACTGTTTGAGGCTGCACATCTAGCATCTTTCAAAGAAAGTCTTGGCGCTACGATGAAGTTCTTTCAAACAATACACAACGACTCCAGGCGAAGTCTAAAACGGAAGAGAGGTGGCGGCGAAGAAGACGAGAACTCCAACGCTTTCAATCCAAAATACCTAACGAGTAGGGATCTATTTGACCTAGAGGTGAGTCTGCAAAGTTCCCCATCACAGCGTTAAATACCAACGAGCCGAATAGATTTCCGATCTATCCTTCCGTCGCCATGTGTTGGTCCAGGCCCTCATCATCATGGACTTTCTCCTCTCTCTATCTTCTCAAGCGCGAGAGAAGCTCTCGTCGTCTCTAGCCACGAATAAGGCCGTGATATACGGAGACCAAACGCTGAGCGAGGAAGATGTAAGTATCTCAACAACCCTGCCTCACCCAACACCTCATCTAACACTTGGCAGACTAAATGGGCCAACGACATGAAAAAGACAATTGCAGACTATCTCCGTCAAGGTGCGGACGGGCCATACTTCTATCGAATGGTCGAAACCGTGTTGGCTCGGGACAAGAACTGGGTTCGCTGGAAGATTGAGGGCTGCCATGCCATCAAGCGTGACCCCGTCTCCCCGGCAAGCTTCGTCGAGGCAAAGACCAATGTCCAGCGCATGGCCACCAGCAAGCGATTGAGAGCAGTTCCCATGGGCTCCGTGTCGCTTGACTTTCTCCGTGAAGAGGGCGGGGAGACGGGCATGGATCGGCTCAAAGAAAAGGAGAGATTCCAGATCCCAGACCTGGACAGCTTCAAGCGCAAGATTGCAGACGACGACTTTGAGATCGAGATGTCAAAGGACCCACAGGCAAAGGCTGCCGCTATCGCCGGCAAGGCCAGCAAGAGCTGGAGGGCGCTACGCATCGCAGCCCGCACCAAACTGGCTGCCTTTGACAAGATCGACGATCCTCAGAACATCAATATCGTGTTTGAGGAGCTCACCGAAGCTGATGACGACGCTGAACCTGCAGCCAGCGCAGATGACATGCCCAGCAACCGAGACGCCATCATCATCTCGGGTCCCGCTGGTGTTGGCAAGTCTACGGTTGTCAGCAAGTTGATGGAAGAGCACAGGGGTGTGTTCGCAACCGTAGTTCGGCATACTACACGTGAACCCCTTGACGGAGAGGTCAAGGGCAAGACATTCCACTTTGTCAAGCAGCAAGAGTTTAACCAGCTCCGTGACGGCGACCGCTTGATAGAGGTTGGCACTCGTGATGGTGTCGACTACGGAACAAGCATCAAAGCCATCGATGCCATCGTGGAGACGGAAAAGATTCCCATAATCGAGCTGGACCTCGAGGTAAGAAGACATTCAATCTCTCCCGCTTTTCAGTGCGCTAACTCCCCTTGTACCAGGCCACACAGTACGCCAAGGACATGGATTTCCAAGCCCGCTACATTCTCATCAAGCCTTCTAGCCCTGAAGCTCTCCAGGAGCGGCTCAAGGCTGCAGGCAAGGAAGAATCTACCATCCAAGAGGCCATCAAGAAGCTACCCACAGAGCTCGACCCAGCTAAGCTAGGTGAGCTTTTCGACACCACCGTCGCAGATGACGATGTGGACACTGCAGCCAAGGCGCTTGGAGACTACATCTACGAAAGGGGAAGCGCGAGTGAGGACGCCGCTATGAAGGACAGTGAGGAGGCTGCAGATGCGAACGAGTCCGCCATGACAGACGCATAGATAACATGCAGAGAGCACTTCGGAGTTCGTTTGTGTATTTGTAGAATTGGTTTAGGCACTACTGGTAATGGGCAAGATGATACCCCAGAGATTCTCGCGTTGACCGTTGGTTCTTGGGTATAGCCTCAGTATTCTTGAGCATCACGCATCACAGGAGTCATATTGAATGGACAGGGGCATATGCAGAGTAAACAAGGTCAATTCAATTCGCCACAAACTAAACTAAGTCAGAAACTAGACTACCGGTCAGCAGAGAGCAAGTACAAGTCGCATTACACAAGCCTCCCAACAACCAGTCTCGAAAGATACGAAGCAGAGTGCCACACGCACGACATCCATGGCTGCTTTGGGATTTTACTCCTCGTCCGAAGACTCCTCATCGGCCTCAGCAAGCCAAGTAAGGAACGGCTCAGCAGCCTTGCGGACCTTCTTGGAGGTAGCAAGGTCAGTGTACTTCTTGCTAGCCTTGGTACCCCACTTGGTCACCACCTCCTCGCTGACAAGGTCGTAGTGGTAATACAACTGGAGGACCTTGACGATGGACTGGAACATGTCAGGGTTGTTCTCAGCGAGGGTGCCAATGAGGCGCTCAGTGCCTCCGAGGAGGGCCTTCTCGTGGCGCTCAGATGTGATAAACTGCAGTGGGTTAGTGTCTGGCCATGTCCCAGAAGGGGTTGTGGGTTTTGTACATACCTGCTTGAGCATGCTCGAGCGCTTAGGGATCTGGGCAACAATGTTCTTGTCAAAGACGGTCTGGACGAGAACAAGAACACTGCGGTGCTTGCCCTCAATACCCAGCTCCTTTGCCTTGACATAGATGTCGATGGACTCGACCTTGTCAATGCCGCCCTTCTCTTGGGCCTGGCTCTGAATCCAGTCACCAAGCTCGTCATAGACAGTAGGGCCACCCTCGCCGTCCTCATCTTCGTCGTCGCCAATGTTCAGCTTCTGCTTGAACTCGCCAGGGAGAGAGGCCTGACGGGCCTTAACAGCCTCCTCACTCATGTCGACAGCCCAGTCGTTGTCATTGACCTCGACCTCCTTGGGAACCTCGGGAGCCTCGGCCTGCATCTTCTGGAGTTCGTCATCGCTACCGACGTCCTCGTCGCCGTTGTCGTTGGAGCCATTCTCCGAGGCTTCATCACTGCCCTGGCCGCTAGTGCCGTTGGCAGCGTTGCCGTTCTGTCGAGCCTTCTTGGCAGCCCGGCGCTCGGCCTTGTCCTTCTTGCCCTTCTTGGGCTGGTTCTTGAGGATGAAGCCGCTGAGCTTCAGGCGAAGGTCGACGTCGGTGCGCTGACCACAGGCCTTGCAGTCGAGCAGGATACGATCATCTTTGATGACGACATCGGTCTCGGGGTTCTTGCACTTCTTGCAGAGAACGAACTTGTTGATGAAGCCATCGAGGTGGTCCTGAAGCTTGGCAGCGTCATGGGCTCCGTTGATGATCCAACGGTCATCCTTGGGGTCGATGTTGGTCTGAGCACCAAGCTCGAAGCCAAAGAACTTGATTACATAGGCACCGGGGCGGGCGAGCGAAGCGGCGACGCTGCTAAGGTTGACGACGACGGTCTTGATACCGTTTCCCTTGCCTTCGATCTTGGTCTGAAGACGCTCCATCTTGTAGCGATAGAAGGCGTCGCTGACATCGCGGCGGACGTTGACGAGAGCCATGGTGACGGTATTGAGTGTTTGTCTGAGGAATAAAAATTGACAGGGCGGGCGAGGCGAGGCGGTTAGGCGAAGCTAGTAGTTGATGGACTCTTGAGATGACGAGGGCGTCATGAAGAGGCTTGGTGGCAAAGGGTAGCGAGGACGGGCGGAGCAAAAGGGTTTCAGTGCTCAAAATGACTTTTGATTGACATGTGGCAGACCGGATGGATTCGCGGATGCTGAAGGGCAGGCATAGACAATTCTGGTCTCTGGGACTTCAACCGTCAGAACTGATGTCGGGGCTACAAGGCTTTCGCGGTATGCGAAATAAATGCAGCTTGAAGAGGTGTCTGAAGACGGAGAGCTGGTCGTGCTGATACATAAACAGCAGTGTGCCTTGACGGGGATATAAGTGTTCGGGGGTACCGATTCCGGGAAGGCGCGCGATGATGACGAACGAGAGATGGTGCTCCTAGGTCAACGTGTGTTGTGAGAGTTGGGGGGGGGGATCGAGTCGAGGAGGCAAATGAGCCAGGAAGCAGGGAGGCAAGCAGAGTAAACGATACGCGCTGCGACCGACAAAGTCAGCAGGCAAAGAGCTGCAAGTAAAATGCGCTTGACGCGAGAGATGTGAGCGTGCAAGGGGAAAAGACGATGGTTGAGCGAGTTTGCTGTCTCAGAAGGAGATGCAGAATTTGTGGTGTTGAGGGAAGGAAAAAAAAGAAAGCGAGAGGAGAGAGACGGGAGTTAAAAGAAGGAGGGGGCGATGTTAGGGCCGACCGGGATTTTGGGCATAGATCGAGAAAGAATGGGGCAGGCGGCAAAACACGAAAGTCAAGTTGAAAGTCAGACAGACGCAAACGCAGGCGAGAAGTCAGTTCAGTTGTGACTGCCTGATTCACCGTGCAGCGAGGTTGGACTGAAACGACCACCTAGGTACCTACCTGATACATGTAAGAAGCTTACGGTGATTTTCTTGTTCTTTCAACGGGAATCTGATCAAGTGTCATGCATTACTTCACAATTCCCTCTTCAGAATCATCATCTTTTCCTCAGGCATGACAGAATCACGAGATGTCTACTTCCCTCGACGCTACGCTTCAGCGTATCGCCCTACCTGTAACGCCAGACGGCTCCACTGCGAAACAGCCGCCCAGGGGCCAGGTGTTCTGGACCGCTTCTCCCACCAAGCCCATTTCAGCCTTTGAACGCACTGTAACCGAAGCCTCACTGCCTATCTAGGCGTCGACTGGACTGGGCGAGTTGGTGACGGTTGCCTTGGGCACGCTGCCATGCTGCAGCCGCCGACTGGTCGACGGGCCCGCCGGCAGCTGCAGGGAAAAAACGGCTTCTTCTAGTGCCCTCCATGGATCTGCCCCCGGCCCTAACTATCATCCATCTCAGCACAGCGACGTCACTCATATATGCCGCCTCGAAGCCCAGGTTCGGATTTCACTGGCCATTATCCCAACAACGACCAAGGCCACGGCTTGTGTTTGCTCCTCGCGATATTGTTGCTCTAAACCTGTCTACCAAGATATACATTGCACGTCCCTCTCAACACGGGTGCACATTGTCGTCTATCGGGTTCGCGCCGCTATTACCCAGGTTCGAGTTTGCCAACATCATGAGGTTGGCGTGATGATTTGGTGATATACCATGACACGCCTTACACGAAACCCTTACACCAAGGGTGCCCCTTCACCAAGGAGCCCCTCCCCCCCGCTCATATCAAGGTCTGTGCTGCCCCGGATATCATGTTAAGTCCAAAACTCCGTCAATAAACCTCAAATCATTAGTTCAAAGCCCTGGCTGGGCTCACTAGTGTTGCCCTTTCAAGTCGAGGACGGTGCGAATGTGGCAATGTTTTGTGCTACCTCTTCTCCCATATGCATCCACTACAGAAAGGCATCACTACTACTTCTCCTCTTCCGTCACGGGAACGAATTTGAGGAGGCATCGCTTTCCAAGAGGCCGCGATGAAATAAGCTGGTCATCCATGGCCATAGACTCAATGCTCATCGATTCGTGTGGCTCGGTTTCATACTGCGAATAGACATCACGCAGCAATGTCTTCATCTCTGCCATCGCGAGGCTACCGGATTTCGACTTTGTCAGTACATGTTCATAAGATGTCAAGGTATCACTCACTGCTTTCCAATACATCCTCGTCCTCCGCTAGAGAAGGCCCACTGAAGTCGTCGTCGGTCAGCGTCTCCTTCAGTCTCAAGCCATCGCTCGGGGTAGAACTTGTCGGGATCGGGGAAAACGTCGTCGTTGATTCGATGAACAGAAAAGGACTGACAACTGACCACTGTCTTCTCTGGTAACGAAAATCCATCAATGACACGGCCACCCTGAGGAACATATCGAGGGAGAGACATGGGAATAGCAGGGAAGCACCGCAAGCCCTCGTTTAGTACAGCGTCCAGAAGGGTTAGCTCGTCAAAGGGAGCGTTGGGCTTGCTTCGAAACTCTTCTCTAAGTAAACGCTGGTATTTGATGGATCGAGGTTGCGATAGCTCCCACATCAAGAAGCAGAGAACATCGCCAGTTGTGTCAATACCAGCCGCCATGTGATCGAGGCACTCGGCTGCCATGTCGATGGTGTCGAGGACACTGTTTTTCTCCTTGAGCCGGTTCAAAACGGTGAAATCAGCTGCTCCGTCCTCTTTGGCGTTCTCAATGACAAAGTTGTCGGCCAAGGGGATAGATCGAGGCTTTGCAAAGCTGGCAAGTACATTGGATACAACTCGATGAAGAGTTGGGCTGTAGTGTTGGACCAGCCGGTCTGGGTTTATCTTAGCCTGTCTGTTTCTCATACCGTTATTCCTAGAGGTACCTACTTTTCAGGCTGTCATCAGCGGCTACCTGATGCATCATCTCTTCATCGTCCTGGTTCTGCAAGCAGTTGCTGCCATATGGATGGAAAAGCTGGTGTGTGACACAGTCACAGGCATAGGCATGAAGAGCTATTCCGGTCAGCATATATTCACGACCAAATCATCTCGGTGGTTAACAAACTCCTCTACGACATGTTAGTTCTGCCTCTACCGGATCAACGGGCATTCTTACAAACACATCGGCTGTACGATTAGGAGAGCCAACACAGCGCTCTACAAACTTCTTGGAGCGCAGCTGTATCCCAGCCAAAGGTGCAGTTTTCATCACGTTGCTGTTGGCGTACTGATCACCGACCATCCTCCTACGCTTTGCGTGCTAGGGCCAGGCATTAGCTACAGTGCATGGGATACACAATGGTGAGGCTAACATCGCCCTTGTTCAGCGTAGAGAACATGGTCCTGAGTCACGAGTCAGTGTCGTTGAAGGATATCGTCTTACGGATATCTTACCGCTTGCCATAAACCTGAAAGAGGTCATAAAATTCGGTCTTGTCATATCCACTTCCGCCGGAGCCATAGATCTCCTTGAGAGCAGCCGCCGAGGTGAAGGACACCTCATTGGGTGCAACACGGACAACCGGGCCGTACTTTTTGTGTAAGTCATGAAGGTACATGGTACGGTTTGCGCCGAGTTCGTGCCATTTCAACACGAGCGAGGTGAAGTTGGACACAACCGGGCCGGGCACCTTTGCCGTGGCCGAGGTGAGGCGGACGACGACATGAATGACGAGGAGCAAAGCAGCAGCCCCGGCAATGAAGGCCGGTGATAGGAACAACATTGTTGACGGCCTATTCGATCTTGACAGAAAACCATGCAGGAAGGGAGTTCGTTCAACTTCTGTGGGAGAGGGAGAGTCTAACAAACCCTCCCGGCCAAGGACCGGACCGCCCTTCTTATCACGAGGCGGCGTCCGAGTTATCGGCACTCCGATACGGAGCTTGGAAATCTCCAATGCGAGTCTGGAGAAGGCCAATAACTTGTCTCGTTGTGGGGGATTTCGATGCCAAGAGTGGAAAAGGCACACCCTTTGGGCCGTCTCTTTGCCTATCAGTTCTCGTTTGTCCTCGTCTTGACGGTTTTCTTCTCCACATTCTAGGTTCCCCTCCATCTCCATCAGTGACGCATCGCGTCCCCCGCAGAGTCTCTTGTCGTTAGAGCCAACCATTGGATTCTTATTTGCAAATCGAAAAGGAATTTCTGACTGGAAGCTGCTTTGAGCCGCCAGGATCTATCAGTTTTGGGCTCGACTATTCATGCATGACTGACTCTTCAGATTTTCGTATCATGCTTTTCATTGCTCACTATACCGAACCCCTTGCTACAACGCCTACCACAACTGACTCCAGCTGATACTTGTCCCGACATCCGGTCCCTCGATGACAAAGAACCATGGGGATGGTCAACAAACACAACTACTGTTTGGAACTGATATCAGCCCTATAGGTCCTGTTTGCCGTCTTTGCGCCCTCCTCCGCCAAACATGCCCGTGATCCAGCTCAGGCCGGGAATCTGCATTGCCGCCGCAGGAGGATATTCCTTGCCGTCAATCTTTGTGCGTGGGGTGCAAGTGCACCACTGGGACTCTGGCACTCCATCGAGTACCTGTCGGACGTGGCTACCACATCCACGCCATGACTTCTTTGCTAAGATTTCGGTCAGCTTATCCCAGGGAAAAATTTGGGGTGTTTCGAGACTTACAGCAAGTCGGACAGGTCGCTCCAAAACACATGATGATGTTGGGTGGATGGTTAGATGAATAGGTAGGTTGTGATTCGTGATGGGGCGTGGAGATGAGCGAGATTGGTGGATCGTCGATATAAGCTACAAGTTTGCAAATTGATTACCTGCCTGGCTCACGGACAGTAAGCTGCAGGAACTAGGAGGAAAATATCCATTTATCTACCTATTTGATTGACATTTTTTATGTCTTGGGGCACATCTAGGTCGCCGACCTTGTTTTGTAGTGGCCCTCTAGATGGTCGCCGACCTCAGTTGGGCTTACCCTAGACTTCGACTTGCCTTGACTCGGGCAGCACTCGGAATTCTTATCCATGACGGCATAAGTGCCACTACTCGGGGTATTTTATGTTGCAGGTGGATGGAAACTGGCCTCTCCACCATTGTCCTTGGACGAACTAACTGCTCTGGTCCATTGAAGTGGCTTTTGCGCCCCCTACCAAGCCCAGGCATATGAAAAGGTGGGTAGAAGCAGAGGAACAAGCCACGGGAGTTGAGCTGAATGCCATGGTGTAACCAAGGAAAGTCTTGAACTGGAAATAGAAGTGCCAAGAAAATCCTTGCAAATAACGCCCGCTGAACCCCGTACAAGTTGGTGAAGGATCGTGGAAAAAAACTGCCGCACGGCAGCCACCAGATGTCGTGTCAGCGCATCCCTGTCTGGCAGGAAAGCTTGTAAGGTAGGTTTCTATTCATAGCAGCTTCCATCGGCGAGCAGGGGTAGGCAGTTTCTCGAAATTAAAAACAAGTCAATTTCCACAGACTCGAGATAGAGTATGACAAGGGAGACAGGTTTCTGCCCCTGCTTTTTTGTTTGCACGGATCGATGCTGATCCATCATCCCATCTGAGCCTCGGCTGTGATGATGAAAGTGAGGAGATATCATCTCGGTTCATGCCATGCCATGCCATGCCATGCCGGCCCCCCAATGAGCCGGGCCTGCTGAATGTTGGCCTGGGTTGAAAGCGAGCTCCAAGCCCGCAGGCACAGCCTCCGTGAGACCCCGCAGAGCGATGGATGCAAGTGTCTGAGACAGCGTCCAACAAGCCATACAGGACGAGGCTGAATGTGCGTGATAGATTACATTGGCCGAGAATACGCCTGGGACTTGATCTCATAGGCCCGGCTGCTTGCTGACACGGCCGAGGATAGCCTGTGGGAAGCTTCGAAAGTGTGGATGAACTCCTCACGCGGAGGATGGTGAAGAAGAGCTGAAGATTGCTGACCATCTAGTGCCAAGGAGTGACCTCATGGGCCTCCGGCGAGGAACCCAAGCCGTGCTGCTTTTACCGCCAGATGATAGGCGTCTGGTTTGATTAGTCCTGACTGTCAATTTACATGATACATCCCGTCAATATCTGCTAGGGACATGTCAGGAGCGCGGTGAGATGTATCGCCATGTCATGAAAGATCAAAGTCAACAAACATCCAAAACATGCCAGACTTACAAGATGGGCATATTAAATGCCGATAGTCCTTCACCCTCCCTTCCATGATCAAGGGTCCTCGGTGAAAGCTTCAAGAGCGGCAAGGACACTAACCTCAAGCCGTCGAGCGCCACCGAGAGAGTCTAGGGGGCTGTGCTGTAAATAATCCAATCTTTGACGGCCGAGCTAGGTCCATTTGACAGGGGACGAACATGCAACGCTCACCTGGACATCTGCCATGATGGAGAGAGCTTTCGATAGTCCAGCCCACGATACCACCCCCGTAGTGCCATCCATTCGTATCGTCCCGTCCAAGCTGCCGGTCCTCCACCTACGGCCCGTCTACAGCATAAGCTGTTCCAGGGATCTGATCTAATCTTGGGGCCCGGCGTCCACGAGTCCAGTCCAACTTGCAGCGGGCTCCGGGGCGCTGGACATCCACTGCGGCGACAGCGGTTCAGCAGTTGAGAGAGCGTGGTTTTTCCTTTCTGGGGTTCCAACCTACCTACCTACCTACGTACTTTACTAGGCGGGCAGGCTGAGAAGGTGGTTGACCGTGTCCATTCGTCGGGCCCATCCCATCCCCGATCCCAACAGGACCCAAGAATCGTTTCTCCTCTTTCCCATATCCTTCCCGTGCGTGGCTGTCCAATCTTTCCGTCCTCAACTACTCGGTCGCTCGCTCGCTGTGCGCCATTCTCCAACGTCCCCTCCCCGCGGACCCGTCTCTCTCTCACCTCCCCCAATCCCTCCAGTCCGCAACTTCAAATCGCAGGATGCCGAGCTTCGGTCGCCTCGGCAAGCACAGCAACCGGTCCTCGCAGGCGCTCGCCTCGTCAAAGACGCCTGCGACGACGACGACCCCGTCTGCGACGAGCGGCAGTGCTGCGACGGGCCCTCCAGCTGCGACGACCCAGGCGACAGGCCACCAGCGCCAGCCGAGCCACCAGCAACTGCAACAGCAGCAGCAGCTCCTTGACGAGGCGGACTCAGCCGCCCACAGCGCCCACAGCGGTCACGGCTTCGGCCACTCGCACAACGCCAGCGCCAACGCCAGCAATCCTGCCAACTCGAGCGCGACCCCCCATTCAGCCTTGTCGTCGTCCCATAACACCGCCTACAGCTCGAGCGAGTCTTTTGATTCACGGCAGCCCTCCCACCTCTTGCAACAGCAGCACCAACATCAGGCCCAGCAGCCGTTGCATCTTCAACATCCCCAGCAGCAGCATCAGCACCAGCCTCAAACGCCGTTGCTACCCTCCCCCTCCTCCGCTGGCGGCGCCCCTCCCCCGCCGCACTTCTATAGCTCGCCCTCAGCCGCCAGCAGCACCACCGGCGCAAACATCAACAATCCCCCTTCTCTGCAGAAGCAGCAGAGCTCCAATCTGTCGGGCTTTGACGGTCATCAGCCTCACCCCGACTTTGTAGACCCTGGCTTGGGCCGTTCGCAGAGCATCCGCTACAGCTCCGCCACACCATACGACATCGCAACCTCGTCGGTCGACGATCTGAATAGCCACGCCGCTGGGTACGGCCAGGCTCCTCCTCCTCCTGCTCAGCAACTGCAACCGCCGCCGCCGCCGCAGCAGCAACAGCCGCAGACGACTCCTCAGAAGCTCTCGACCCGAAAGTTGATTAAGGGCATCTTTTCTGGGTCCAATCGTGGGGCGTCTGACAGCCAACACCACCACGGCATAAGCATCGGCCACGGTCACCACCATTCCTACGACAACACTGGTGGCCTTGCGCGCCGTCCCTCCAAGCGGGTGAGCAATCCACCGCCTTTCCTAAACAATCGTTTCTCCTATCCTGACCGCAGCCTTCCCTTTCCCTTTCCATATCCATCACATCTCACCCTTCCATTTCCTCTCCCCTCTCCTGCACAGCTCCCCTTCCCCTCCCTCAGCCTCACCCACTCAAATCTCACCATCAATCAATTCCTGTCGCCCAGAACAGCACAGCACAGCGACTCGCGAGACAGGGCCCAACCAGCAGCCACAGCTTGCCTAGCCCCGGGTCTGGACCCGATCCAATCCCCTTTTCCCTCCCCCAGCCCAATTCGCCCAAGCCCAACCAACCCCAACTTGTGAATCCTGGCTAGGTACTATTGGCGCCAGCCGCCCATCCATTGCCTCCGCCAGCCCAAGCTGAGCAGATCCAGCAGGTCCAGCAGGTCCCCGACAACCCACAGTCCCCTCATCCACCGCAACTCTCGTCTCGCCAAGGCCTCGACGATATCAATGAGCATTACTCTGCGCATGAATCTAACTCGCATTCACCCTCGCAGAACTCTCGCATCTCCCTTCACAACACCATCCGCCAAGTCTCTGGTGAGGTAGACCAGCAACAGCACTCGGCCAACTACGAGGACGTCGCCTATCGCCAGAACCAAGCCCCGCCCCAGCAGCCGCCGCCGCAACCCCACGTTCAGGTACACCCCCAGGACCAACAACAGCAAACCATCTACGAAACGAACGTTTACGACCAGCAACCGTCTCCTCTTAACCCGCCGCAGCACCCGTCGTCGCAGCAGCCCTACTCTTTCCCGAACTCTCAGCAGCCCGGCTATCACCAGGGTGGCATCCAAGGTGGAGATTTGAGAACAGTCCCAGCTCACCTTGGCACTGTTTCCCAGTTTCAGAATCCCGAGACGGTTTCGCAATTCTCGCATGAATCGCCTATTACCGACTCGGATCAACGTTCGGCCAACCTGCAATCAGCGTCTACTTCTACTTCGCCTGCGGTGAATCACTCCGTCTACATTCAAAATCACGGCTCAACCACGAGCCTCCCCCCCGCCCAGCAAATCACCCCACAGCCGCAACAATCGGGCATGGCACCACCCGCCGGAGGACCTCCCCCGTCTCGCCGCCCCGAAGCCGACAAGTTGCGCGGCCAAGTCGAGCCCCCCGCCGGCCCGCCCCCCACTTACCGTCACAGCACCTCAATGAACAATATGAACCCCCTGCCCCCGGTGCCCCAGGGTACTGGTCAGCCGCAGCCCTACCAAGGCAACCGCCCGGCGCAGTTCGAGGGAGACCAGGGTCGCGACAGTCCTCAGCCCGTCTCCGCTGTGCCTGTTGAGTCGGCCGAGAATGACAAGTCATTCAAGGACCTGCGTAAGTGACCCGTTGATGAATGCCGTGTGGGTCGACCGCTGAAGCTTGCATTAACCTTTTGCCTTGCAGTTACTAAGTACAAGAACGTCAAACGACTCTACTTTGATGGAAAGGCGCAGATCGATGCACTCACTGGGCAGATTGTTCACCTTCAGAATGCCGTAGCCAACCAACGCATGTCGCAGTCGCGCACTGCGCTCGACGACAACGAGTACTCGACGCGATGGAACCGGCTCAATGGCGCTATCAACAACCTCTCGTTCAACATCCGAAAGGATTGGCGGAGTGTGCCGCAGTGGCTTGTCAGCTACGTTAGTGCAGACGCGCTCAAGACTGGCAAGGCCGAGATGACAGCAGTTGGACGAGCCGTCATTTCGCGCTGGCTGATGGAGGAAGTGTTCAACAAGTGCTTCCACCCAGGGCTGGATCCTCAGTTGAGCCAGTCACTCAAGGAGATTGAGCTGAACATCCGGCATAACGCATACACGATGACCAGTCAGGAGGAATTCGACGCTCTCACCAACAAGGTGGTGAACTGGCGAATGACGACGCTTGAGGGTCTGCACCGTCAACTCAACTCGCCCTCGACTGCCGACAACCGTACCGCGTTCACGGCCAAGGCCACGTCGACCCTGACGGCCTGCCTGTATCAGTTCCTGAACACCCCGCCCCCAGCGGGTGTGGAGGGCAGCACGTCGATGATCGTCGAGCTTGCTGTGGGTATCGCGGCCAATCTACCACTGGAGAGCCGAGATGTTGCTATTACATACCCGCTCCCCGGAGAGATTGTTCAGCCACGCGTGATGGAGGTTGAGAAGGCGCCGCTGCCGCCTCTGGAGGGTCAGAAGGAAGATGGCGAGGATAATGACAAGAAGAAGGAGGAGGGTGATGATAAGAGCGGCAAGCCCAAGACTGGTACGTTGATCAAAGAAAATTTGGGCGTGGTTGGGGAGGACAACGATACCTCGAAATATGTACGGACGGATGCTGACACGGATAACTTTGCAGTGGTGGTGCCAAGTGATGCCAACCGGGTGCGGTTTGCCGGATTCATGGCTCTGGAAGTGAGAGGCAGACAGGTTCTGTGGAAGGCACCGATCTGGACTCTGTAGGGCAGATGAACTGGACTAGGTGCTCTGAAACCGAAAGGATAGGTGGTTAGGGAAAAGGAGATAGACGTGTTGCCGTGATGAGAAAGCGGGTTTGTAGATATCCGGGGATACATGATGAAGCAGGTTGCGAGCATGGATGAAGGTCAGACTGCTCACGGCAAGCTGGCCTGGGCAGGATTGGAGTTTTACGAAAGGCACGACTTGGCATGCGAAGGATGAAGAAGGATTTGGACCGATATTGTTCCATGCGTATGAACTTGACGAGGTGAGCAGCAAGGGAGGCCGCAAGGTTTCTTGACTGCAGTCTCTTACATATACAGCTCGACTTTGGAATGTGTGGAGAAGTAGTTGCATGTAGTAGAGTGAGTGTATGTCTGAATAGAAGACAGAAATTCATGTGGCATTGGAGATGAGAATGCGCCCCAGCTGGTATGGCGGATGACGAAAACAGGGTCACCTACCGGATTAGGACTCTGGGGACTTTACTCAGGATGAGTCGACGGGCAGCAACTGGGGCTGAATCTGACGAGGCTGAAAGCGACCAACAGAGAACAGTAGCGCCGGAGGTGGTACCACAGCGGGCCAGGCCAGGGCGGTAGACTGAAGAGTCATAGAGAGTTGGTCCCTGCAGAGCAAAATCTAGTCGAGATTTGGTGATGGATAGTGGCAATGCAATGCCAGGATGAGTCACCCTTCGGATAGCCCAGAAGGGCATATTGATGATACTCATCAGATTCATTGAGAATACCCACTTGCAACAGGCAAGAGGTTAGGTTAGGTTGAGACTTACAGGTGGGGACATTAACTCGAGTCCCTGAGGTGAGGTGCCGTGCCGAACCTTCCTAGAAATCTGAAGTTCTGTGACGATTTCCGTCCATTACATAAAGAGCGGGCAGGAGCTACGAGGCCCAGAGAAAAAAAAAACCCAAACCTCACTCACCACATCCACACTTTCTCCCTCCTACACAGCGACAACAACAACCGAACCCTACCTATTTTACCTCTTCTCCCGTCCTTCAAAATTCTAGTCACTACAGGTACTACTACTCAGAACACTTCAGCAATCATGGCGGTGCGCGCGCAATTTGAGAACTCCAATGAGTACGTCGTCTCTTTTTCTTCTTCTCCCCCGCGGCGAATGAAGCTCTTGATCAACCCCGCCCCCGCCTTTGCCTGATGCGCACGCATCTCGCTCGCTCGCTTCGAGTCGAGATGGCCTCAGCTGCGTGAGCCAGGCCACATCAAGAGATAAACAATCAGACGATGGAAGCAATCATACTGACTCTCATATCTCTAGGGTCGGTGTCTTTTCCACCTTGACCAATTCCTACGCCCTGGTCGCCCTCGGTGCCAGCGAGAACTTCTACAGGTAAGCTTGCTTTATGACCCTAGCACAAGCTTCCGGACTTCATGATGTGCTGACACACCACACGCAGTGTCTTCGAGGCCGAACTCCAAGACATCGTTCCCACCGTCCGCACCACCATTGCGGGCACCCGCATCATTGGCCGCCTCACTGCGGGCAACCGAAAGGGCCTTCTCGTGCCCACGACGACAACCGACCAGGAGCTCCAGCACCTGCGCAACTCGCTGCCAGACGCGGTCCGCATCCAGCGAATCGAGGAGCGTCTCTCGGCCCTCGGAAACGTCATCGTCACAAACGACCACATCGCCCTGGTCCATCCAGACATTGAGCGCGAGACTGAAGAGATCATCGCTGATGTGCTTGGCGTTGAGGTGTTCCGCCAGACCATCGCTGACAATGTCCTCGTGGGCAGCTACATGAGCTTGTCCAACCAGGGTGGTCTCGTCCACCCCAAGACCCCCATCCAGGACCAGGACGAGCTGTCAAGTCTGCTCCAGGTTCCTCTTGTTGCCGGCAGTGTCAACCGCGGTTCCAACGTGGTGGGCGCCGGCATGGTAGTCAACGACTGGCTCGCCGTCACTGGCCTCGACACCACGGCCACCGAGCTCAGCGTCATCGAGAGTGTCTTCCGCCTGGGCGAGGGCCAGGGCCCCAGCAACATCAACACCAGCATGAAGGACACCATGGTCGAGTCTTTCTACTGAGCCTGTTCCATGAATGGCTGGCTCTGTTTTTTGTTCTCGCAAACCTGGACACCACTGCTCGGAGAGGGCGGGTGAGCCGGGTTGGGTGTCTAATTGCTCATACTGGTTTTTGCTGTTACTGCCTTGGTTACTGATTGGGAAACTCTTGGGGCCTGGTGTTGGGATGTTTTGATTCTGTTGTTGGCATCAAGGACGAGATCTTCATGATGGAATTATATGACATGATACGAGATGGGGATGGCCAACCCCATTGTCACGGAATCAAGAGGACCGAAGAGGTGGGAGGCAGCATGTCGTCCGATGCCGGATTTGACATGGATGCTTGGCAAGACATCTCTTTGAATCCATCTTGCTGCTGCTGGTTGCTGCATGGAAAGGCGTTGTTTTTCTCTTCTCGCCCCCTTGCCCTTGTCTACACGGCTTCTCCGCCTGGCGAGGGCGGTGATGTAGAAAGAGAAGCCTGTGCTATTGTTAAATACCCCCGGCTTGAATGCAATCGTCGTCACGACCCGCAGTTGTTGATTCTTTTTTGTTTGGTGCTTGTGATAATTGTGAGGATATGTATCTCTAACCATAAACGTGACTTGACTGCCTAGTTGAGATGAGACACTTGTTGTCAACAGTGCTCAATTATCACTACCGTAGCACAAGTACTTATAAACCCGATGTCAACTTCTTGGGCGGTGATAGTCTGCGAGGCCAAGGCCTTTACTGCCAAACACCCCGCCTTCACCGCCTGCCGATTCGGGATACATCACCATACCCCACCAACAATTGTTCGATATAGCTTCAAATATCCAACCTCAGAAACGCAGGCAATCCTCAAGCAAGTCCTCTCTGGCCTCTTATTGCTCTGCCACTCTCTAGACCAGATCGCAATGTCCTCAAGCGACAACCCCCAACACTTGGAGCCCTCCAAGCTCGGCACAAAAGAATAGTCCGTCTGAACCTTTTCCGCGTCCCCCCACCTTCCCCAGTCTAACATGTGTGTGTCTGCCCAGCTGGGATAACCTGTATACGACCGAGATAACAAACCACGCCGAAGACCCCAGCGATATCGGAACTGTGTGGTTCGACGACTCTGACGCCGAAGCAAAGATGCTCGAGTTCCTCGACGGCCTCCTCGATCCTCAAGACCCCGACGGCCCCGCGCTCTCCCACGAAAGCACCAGCTTCCTAGACCTCGGCTGCGGAAATGGATCCCTCCTATTTTCGCTGCGCGAAGAGGACTGGACTGGCCGGGCTCTAGGAGTCGACTACAGCCCAAAGAGCATCTCCCTCGCTCGCCAGATCGCCACCACCAAGGAATCCGAAAACGTCGAGTTCCAAGAGTGGGATGTGATAGCCGGTCTCTTTGACACAGTGCTCAACGGCTCACAGGTTGACGGCTGGGACGTGGTGCTGGACAAGGGTACCTTTGATGCCATCTCGCTGAGCGATGAGAAGGACGCCCAGGGCCGGCGCCTGTGCGAGGGCTACCGGGAGAGGGTGCTCCAACTGGTCCGCAGGGGCGGCATCTTCTTGGTCACGAGCTGTAACTGGACCGAGTCGGAGTTGAGGAGCTGGTTCGAGAGACGGGACGGAGAGGGGTTTGACGTTGCTGGGAGAGTCGAGTATAGGACATTCAGCTTCGGTGGTGCCAAGGGCCAGACCATCAGCACCTTGTGCTTCCGTAGGGTCCAACATTAGATGAAATAAAATGCGAACCAAAATAGATACCCCCCTTTAGATATATCATGTCTCGCCATCTGTCACAATTGGGCTGGCTTCAGCACCTGGTCACTAACAGTTGATATCATTCACTTCTGCAAGCTCTGTCTGTTATCATACATTGATATTTGGACTTGTCGATCGGCGCCTGGACTACCCTGCCTGGCCTTCTCACCAGCACCTGGATAGGTATCTGCCCATGCCCGACCCTCCATCTCTCGTCCTCCGCTTTCTACAGAGGCTTTGCCTGGATATCTCTTCTCAACCCATGTCTTATCCATTCCATCCTCCTCAGTCCTAGGACTGCCTCTGTCCTGCCCAGCCCAGCCCAGCCCAGCCCGGCTTGTGGCTTCTAATATGCAATGTGTGGTGGCTCATTGGCTCCCTTCTCTCTGGCGATACGGACGTAACAAAAACAGACCAAAAAATATCTGCCGCGGCAACAATTATTGCTTCATTACGTCTCTCATCTATGGCGATGTATTCATGGGCTCTCCGCCAGCAATGGGTCCCGTGACAGCAGCTGCCGCTGTCGTAGCAAAGTACCGCACATCCACATCGTCGTCCTTCTGTAGCTTGCCTAGGTTGGGCACAACTCTTTGTTGGATCAGCTCCATGCCTCGCGGCGAGGGTGTGATCTCGCTGCCCTGCTTCTCGAGGTCGTGCAGGGTGCCCTCGTTGGGCAGGCGTCGGAGCACGTCGATCAGCACTGCATACGTCTTGGCCACGTTGAATCGGATGTTAGGGATATCATCTCCCACGAGCTTGTCAAGCATTGGGAGAATCGACTTGGCGATGACGTCCATGCTCACCACAGTTGCCAGGGTCTGAGGACATGACATGTTAGTCGCGCACAGGAGTAGGTAGGGTTGTTCTTACCGAGATGGCAAAGCAGGTGGTCATTCTGTACAGGTAGTTGGGGTGGTTGCCCATGGCCATGACCTTGGGGATGATAGCCTCGCTGGCCCATTCCACGCCAAACACCTCGGTCAGCTTCTTAAGGTTGTGAGTAGCAGCCTCGCGGATCGAGAAGACCGTGTCTCCCAGCCAGCCCATGCACAGGTTGCTGAGCTTCTCGTCAAAGAATTGCACGCCGAGCTGGCTGGCGAGGAGAGGGATGTATTCGATAATCGCAAGTCGCACTCGCCATTGTTTATCCTCGGCCAGTTGCACGATGGCGGGGAGAAGCGATTGTGAGAGGAGGTCAATGCCGATGACTGGTCTATATCAGTACGTGACCCAGCTGCAACAGTTATCTGTATGTCTTACCCTGGTTGACAAGCTCAAGCTTGGAGATGATGTGGAGCCTAACCTCCGGAAACTCGTCCTTGAGCATCTGAAGAAACATGGGAAGAAGGTGGTCAATGGTCCTATGGCGCATGTTAGCATCAACATCGCGGCGCAGAGGTGCAGGTGCCATACTCTTGCTTGCCGAGAATCGGAGCCAGGCCGCTGATCTGAGTACCGAGGGCAGCACGGACGTGCTGGGAAGTGTCTGAGACGAGATCCTCGATGCTGCCCATGATGTCGTTGAGAAGAACATTGCGATCCACGAGAGCGCAGAAGCCGGGGATCTGGCCAGCGATGGCGGTCCGGACCTCGGCCTCGTTGTCCTTGAGGAGCTTCACGAATGCGGGCACGAGATCTCGCGAGACAACCTCCTCGTCAACTGCCTTGGCGATCTGCGATCATTAGCATTAGAGAAATGACAACCCGGAGAGCATAGCAAACCTTTTCAAAGCGATCGGCAATCATGTATCGCACCCTCCAGCTCTTATCCTCTATCAGGTTGCGTAGCGACGTCAGGAGGACGCCGTGACTCGACTGTTGCTCCTTGGGAACGGCCTCGGCAATCGAGATGAGGACCTCGACCGTCAGTAATCGGACGCTATCTTGGTCGTCTTGTGCAAGATGTTGGAAGAGGGGTATCATTTCGTCGACGACGATGGCGGCAGGCATCTCCTTGACGAACTTGGCCAGGTTGGTGGCAGCCTGGCGACGAACCATGGGGGTCTCATCGTGAACGAGCATGCCGAACTGTTGGCGCAGCTGTTCTTGGACAGGCGGGGAGACCTTCTTGTAAGGGGTTGTGAAGAGACCGCATCCCGAGACCTTTGATGTGAACCAATCGGCCTTGGCGAGGCGGATCGTGAGGGGGATGAAGTACTCCTCGACTTGTTGGGGCGAGAGCTCGGAGCAAATCTTGTTCAGGGACTCGACGGCCTGGATGGGGGGTCAGCGCGGCAGGGGAAGGGCGATGGGGGCGGATTCTACCTTGTCGCGCACGACGGGCTCCTCGATAGCAGCGAGGTTCTCGAGGGGCGACAGCAGGACGTGACCCCACTGAGCACCGCCGACATACTCGATAAAACCACCGAGCTCTTCGCTCAGGGCGACGAGGACCTCGTCCTCATCCTCCACGGACTCTGAACGGCAACAAGGTTAGGGGAAAGCTCTTTTTTCATCGCAGATTGGTGAGCGGGGAGGTTGGCAACCGAGACTGACCATCGAGGAAGGGGATGAGCTCCTCACGAGTTCGTTCAGCGCCGAGAGCGAGAGCAATGGTGGAGAGACGGTGGATGGCGTTGAGACGGAGCAAAACATCGTCGTGCTGGGGAAAGAGGGTTGAAAGTCAGCGGAAGTCGTAGACGGCGGATAGGCAGGCAGGCAGGCAGAGGAGCGTTGCAGCGTGGCGTCACCGCCAGACTATGGGCATAATTACCTTTAGCTCGTCGATGAGGACGGCGATAGGGTACAGCTCATCGCCAGAGTTGGGCGCGTCAGCCATGGCGAGGGGGGACGGCAGAGTCGCAGATTTATCAAGAAAAAGAGCGGCAAGGTCGACGAGGATGCGGGATGGTCGTTAGGGAGGGAGGAGGAGGTTGATAGTTGCGGGTGGATCGCGTGTGTGGTGCGTGGGCGGGTGATGCAATGATTTGCGCGGAGTCCCAACACACGATTTTTGGCCCGACGAGGAGGGCTGAGAAACCACCAGGATGAGGGAGGGACGAGGCCACGAGCTCAGCTGAGGCGGTATCGGACGGGAAATGATGCGGATAAGTTCGAGATGGAGGCCGATATCAGCAGCGTCGTCAAAGATGTACGGGCATGTGAATCAAGATGAGGGAGAGAAGGGAGAGAGAGACAGAGACAGAGGGAGCGGGTGTGGAGTGGGAGGTTTGATGAGCGAGTTGGTGGTTGCTGCCGATAATAGCGGGTGAGCTGTTATGGGGGTTAGGTAGGTAGGTACAGCAAGCAGGCGTCGAGTCTGGTGCTGTGCTGCGCTGCGCTGGGCGGTAGTGGCATTTTTCTCGCCGACCGCCTGGGAGTTGGTGATTGGCGGTGCGCTCTTCAGTGACGGATGCCCTGTGCTTGGGCGGGCTGCCAACTGGAAACCAGGCTAGCTGCGAGTGGATGAGGCGGCAGTAGCAGCCACTAAGCAGAGAGGAACGCTGCCCTGGAGAGGGGCAACCAGCTGGAGCGGCCGAACAGGAGAGGCACCAAAGGTTGAAGGGTGTGGCTGAAGTGGGGTTTCAAGTGGCTCCTCATTTCATTTCACTTCAAAGGAAGGGGCAGCTCTTCCCTCACCTTCGGTCAGCGCGTCAGGCACAGTGTGGCTGATAATGTGGAACAGACACAGCATTTGTTTCTTGACAAGCATCAGTATCAAGACCTTTCCATCCCAATTTCTTCCTTTTTCTGCGATAAACTGACCCATGCGACACGGGTATGTATGCGGAACCTAAAACCCAACACGTTGGACACATGTAAGGCACTGGAGCATCGTCGGACGTCACCACCATATCAGCTCAAGCCCTGAACTTTCAAGCTCCAGTCCCCCGCCGTCTCCAGGGCTACCTGGCACCAGCATGATGTAACTCCACGATCCTTGGCAGCTTGATCACCAGGGGAAGCACCCGAGACATTGAGCAAGTGCCAGCCCTTTTGGACATGAGAACACTATTCAAACGGATACCTGACAAATTAGATGATACTGATGGATGCTCTCAGCATCCAAGAAAAGATGGCATCGCCAAACACTCAGACTCATCACTAGGTAACTTCATCGTTCAGCATTATAATAAGGCGAAAATGCACATATCCCTGTGTTGAATTCCTCCCCAGATTCAATGCCCCTCTCCAGCCACACCGGGTGGCTAGCAGCAGCTCGGCAAAGGAGCATTGATGATCCGAATAATTTCACCCCGCCAAATCGCCAAGCTAGCGCAATACCCACGTACTGCACTGCTGTGCACCGTTTCCCAGTGTACCCCGGTATCCTAGCCTATTCTCCCAAGGTCGCATGCACCGAGTCGATCAACTACATCCCCCAAAATTTCCTGTGACTCAGTGCAATCCACGCCTCAAGCACACGTCCCACGCTCGACGGAAGCTCACCTCTTGCCTCCAATTCTCCGGACAAAGGAATATCGGCCAGAGGACACGCCGCTGAGCCCTTCCCTTCATCATGCCTACCATTTCCGTCGACAAGTACAAGCTTTACGAAGCCCTCGGTCAAAAGTGCGAATGCCCCTCCTTCTTGTCCCCCCCACCATCACCACTCCGACCTCGCCCAAGTTCGCGCCCGACTGTTGTGCTGACCAACTTGTTGCGCCTAAAACAGATTCACGACCGAGGAGTTCGAGGACCTCTGCTTCGAATTCGGCATCGAGCTAGACGAGGACACCGAGAATGACGACCGTCCCATCGTCAACGGCGAGCAGGAGCCCCCGCAGCTCAAGATCGAGATTCCCGCCAACCGATATGACATGCTCTGCTTCGAGGGCATTGCCCTGAACCTCAACATCTTCCGTGGCCGCATCGAGGCCCCCAACTACCGCCTCGTCGAGCCCCCGAGTGGAAAGCTAGAGAGCATTACCGTCCTGCCCGAAGTCGAGCAAGTCCGGCCGTACGTCTCTGGCGCCATCCTCCGCAACGTCAAGTTTGACAAGGACCGCTACGAGTCTTTCATCGCTCTACAAGACAAGCTCCACCAGAACCTCGCCCGTAACCGAACCCTCGTCTCGATTGGTACTCATGACTACGACACACTCCAGGGCCCCTTCACATACGAGGCCCTCCCTCCCAAGGACATCAAGTTCATCCCTCTCAACCAGACCAAGGAGATGGACTCTGCCGAGTTGATGACCTTCTACGAGAATGACAAGCACCTGGGTCGCTTCCTCCACATCATCCGCGACTCCCCCGTCTACCCTGTCATCTACGACTCCAACCGCATTGTCGGCTCCCTCCCTCCCATCATCAACGGCGACCACTCCAAGATCACCCTCGACACCACCAACGTCTTCATGGAGATCACTGCCACCGACCTTACCAAGCTCGAGATCGTCACCGACATCATGGTCACCATGTTCTCCACGTATTGCGCCGAGCCCTTCACCATTGAGCCCGTCCAAATCAACTCCGAGCACAACAACCTCACCCGGGTCACCCCTACCCTCAAGCCGCGAGTGGCCGAGGTCGAGATCGACTATCTCAACAGCTGCACTGGCCTCAGCGAGTCCCCCGAGGGCCTGTGCAAGCTCCTCTCCAAGATGGCCTACATCTGCACACCTTCCTCCAAAGACTCCAACATTCTCGAGGTTGCTATCCCCCCTACCCGAGCTGATGTTCTTCACCAATGCGACGTCATGGAGGACCTCGCCGTGTGCTACGGCTACAACAACCTCCCCCGTACTGCCCCTACCCGGAGTGCCACTGTCGGTGCTCCCCTGATGGTCAACAAGCTCAGCGACATTATCCGCAACGAGGCCGCCATGGCCGGTTGGAGTGAAGTCATGCCCCTGATCCTGTGCAGTCACGACGAAAACTTTGCTTGGCTCAACCGAAAGGATGACGGAAACACCGTTGTCCGTCTCGCCAACCCCAAGACTGCCGAGTACCAGGTCGTGCGGTCAACACTTCTCCCCGGTCTTCTCAAGACCATCCGTGAGAACAAGGGCCACAGTGTGCCCATGAAGATATTCGAGGTTTCTGATGTCGTCTTCAAGGACGAGTCTCAGGAGCGCAAGGCCCGCAACGAGCGACACTTTGCTGCTGCCTGGTACGGCCGGACGAGCGGTTTCGAGGTGGTCCACGGTCTCCTTGATCGTGTGCTGCTCATGCTCCGCACCGCTTTCATCACCCATGAGGAGGGTCTGACTGGCAAGAGTGTCGACTTTGATGTGAAGCAGAACCCTAGCAAGCCTGATGGTTACTGGATCGAGGAGCTCGATGATGCCACCTTCTTCGCTGGCCACGCTGCTTCCGTGTACCTCCGTCTCGGCGGACAGGAGAGGCGTATCGGAGAGTTCGGCATCTTGCATCCTACCGTACTGGAGAAGTTTGATTTGAGGTGAGCCCCTGACACTGACTTGACGCACATGACTCATACTGACCTTGAATAGATACCCCGTTAGCACTCTCGAGATCAACCTCGAGGTCTTCCTGTAAGAGGTCCGCATTTGAGGGAGAGTGTACAACGCGAGGGCAAGAGCGGGCTATCGGGAGGCCGAGTCAATCTAGAGGAGGGTAGATGATGCTCGACAAGACCAAGAGAGAGGATACGAATCGACATGTAGAAAAGGGACGTTTCCACGTTTGGGACGACGTTACGAGATAGACAAAAACTACAAAGAGAAATGACATCAAGACAACCGCCACGCATTTACGGACGGAGTCGGAGGTTCTATTCACGCTGTGCAGGATGAACTGGATACACCCCCTGAGATAGGGGTAGGGGTCCATTGATGCGTCTAACCATCCACCAACCTGTGCCCACCCGCAAATCATGCAGCCTGCCACAAAACCTCGCCCAACAAAGTTGAACGCCATAACCCAAAAGCTCAAGATTACCGCTACGGAAACAAAGGCCAACAAGAACGCCGGCTGGGGACAGCCAATGTAGTGTCACTAGTGTAAGGATTCACGATGGAACCCGCATGAGACTCTGACTTGAACTTGGGCGCTTTATGCCCGTATCACCCAGTGTTGTCCTCAGGCTCGTATCGGAAGAGAGTCGTGGTGCTCCAGGCAGGTGGCAGCACGCATCCGCCTCCAAGTTCGGTTGGCCGCTCTCAGGGGGACCCTCCCCGACAGAGGAATCAGGGGATTCAGCCTCGCGTTGCTGCATGTTCTGCCACTCATCGCCGAGATCGCTTGGCACGCTGTGGAAGCTCCATCGGTCAGAGTTTACATCGGAATCTGTCATCAAGGGCGGCAGCGTCGTTGTCACGCCGCGAGGTCGAGGGCAGTTGTATCGTACGGTTTCATGGGTCTCGACGATCTTATATGGAACAGAGTTAAACTCGGGAAACATGACCTCCTATGTCATCTCGCGCAGCTCCTGGTCGCTACGAGTGGGCGCGGGGGTTGTGCTCGATGGCGAAGGGTCGGAAGCATGTGCCAACTGAGCCAGCATTCCTTTCCCTAGGTTGAGACCTGCGATGCCGTCTCGGATGGTAGCAAAGGCGTTTGCGCTAGGTTCAGCAGATGCGCTCCGCTGTATCGGGGAGCGTCGTGCTTGAGGAGTCAAGGCCTCGTGTGCTGTCTCGACCCCAGCCAACACCGAGGGAGGCCCGGAGATCGACTTGGAGCTCGAGCTCGAGGTCCTGGGATCCTCCTCAGCCTGGATTACGCTGGGATACTGGAGATTTGACATGGCGGTCTGCCGGTCCGTTTCGGCGGCAGCGGCGGCATTCAGCGCGCCGTTCATCTCGTCTTCGGTCCTACCGAACACTTGATGCCACCACCTAATCTCCTTGAGGCGTGGCAAGATAATCCTCTCCTTGCCCTTGATGTGGTCGTCAACGGTGGGGTCATAATCGGGATTTGTGAACTCGGGTTTCCGACAGAGGAAGTAGTCCCAGACCGACGAAGTCCGTTCAGCAGCCCGGGCATCATGCCTTTGCTTCTCACTGTTGAAGAGGAAAGTGCCGTATTGGCACGAGTACAAGTGATATAGAAGACGACGCAAGAACCGCTCGTTGAACTCGAAACGCGTCTTGTTCTGGCGGATAAGCTGGTAGGTGCAGTCGAGGAACTGATGGAAGACGGGGCTGACCATCTTTGGAGTCGTTGCTTCGTCGTCGACGATCTTTCCAGAGGCCGTCTCACTAACGGCAGCCAAGTCTGGGTCTTCCTTGTTCTGGTTGAAGAACCGCTTTGCGCCACTGAGAACATTCTGGAATGCATCAGCCCTGCCGTCATTCTCTCCTGGCTGGACCTTGGCACCGGCAAATGCGTCCTTCTGGACCGTAAACCAGTCCTCGTGGTTCAAGTGGCCAGATCTTAGCCTAAACATATGGCCAAAGGAGAGCCAGTCTTTCTCCACAAGGACAACAAAGCCCTCGATGGTACGGTAGTAAGGGTCTAGCATGATTTGGGCCAGGGCGCTGAGCTGACTTGTACGATCCCAACCATCGGAGCAATGGATAAGGACATTGGAGTGGTTGATGCCGATCTGTCTCGTGATGATAGCCGAGCCGTCTAGGACATTGTGGATATGCCGTAGCCAACCGCTCTGGTGAAGCAGCTCTCTGTTCGGTGGCAGAGGCGAGATGTCGGCGTCCTTCAGGGCGTCGACGACCTTGTTGAGGGAATTTCGCATGACATGAATATTCTCGATACTAAGGAAAATCTTCTGGGCGGACTTGTACTTGTCCATGTTTTCTGAGCCCATCCCCTGGACCTGATTAACCATGGCGTTGATGGTTGGGCGAGCATCTACAATCAAGTTGTACTGCTGGGCACCATACACTTGACGCTTCCCGTTGGCGTCAAACACCGCTGCTGATCTGGAGATGAGCTCATCCTCATAACGCTCTGTCTCCGAGAGCTCTGGGTTCAACGACGAGCCTCCGATGGATACATCAGCCTGACTCGACCGAGGCGTAGTATCCCCAGAGCCGCCAGGCATCCAAGCAGAGAACGATGCCGCCACCAACTTCTCATCTTGAACGTTCGTTTTCCTGGTGATTCCTGAGAGAGGTTGGGAGCTTCGAGTAATGGTGCAGTTGTTGATAGGGTGAATATAAGATAGAGCCGGTATACGGTTCCTGGACCGGAACTCTCTGGCGTATTTGAGTACATTATCCGAGATGTTGGATGGAACAACCAAGATTGCGGGATAGGTGTCGCAAAAAGTGTAGTCCTTGTTGATGTGCGTGATTCTCCAGCCCCTGTCGGGCAGCTTCTCGCTGATTCCCTGCCGCCGGAACTCCGCCTTGGGATCGTAGAATGACCAGCCGTTAACTTCACGCTCATTCCTCAGTGGCTTATGACTGAAGGCGTATAGCTTCTCCACTGTCCCGAGCTTGCAGGTCCGGGTTTTGATAAACTCAAACGTATCCCGCGCGATGTTGCTGTCGGTAAAGTTGAAGGTCACAAATGTGAAATCGCGGCACCGAATGCGGATCGATGGGGCCTGCCGAGATCCAGGAGGAACGGGCCGGAAGGCGCAGTAGCAGAACATCGGGTACGTAATCCATCGCTCTCGAACCTTGGGGTGGCCCCCAGAAGGCTTTTGTGATGAGGAAGCTGCAGCGTCGGCAGGTTGAGACTGGTCGATAGGTGCGCAGAAGACAAGGTGGAAGTCGGTCAGGCGCAAAGTGCCATGGGTCATCTGGCCGCCGTAGATGCCCTGGACGCCTTCGATGATCTGTACACTTTGTCAGAATGGCGAAGGGGGACGTCAAGCGATAGTCATGACATTGGAAGGGGAAAACACCAAAGCAGAGCGGTCATGCGTACCTTTCGAGCCTCCATCTCGGCCAACAGCGGAGAGCGTCCCCAGCAGGATGGGTTTGCTGGTTACAAGTCGTAGCGGGGAATCTTCCAAGTGAAATAAAGTTCCTTTAATATACAAACTGTGCTCCTCGCGAGAGCACACGCGGATCGATATAGGCAAGCCAGAAATGGAGCTGCAAAGGGAGCTCGGCGTCGATGCGAATAGCTAGCTGGTGGTAGCCGCGGGGCTGGCAGGAGACGAGCAGACAAGAATGACGGCGGAACGACCGGAGGACAAGACAGCTATAAAGCGGGCTCTAGCATATTCATGTAGAGGGGAGAGTCAAAGTTTATCAAAGAATAAGAAAAAAAAGAGACAGGAAGAGACTTTGTCCTCGGGTCGAGTCAAAGTCGAATCTCCCCGTCAGTGAAGAGTTGGGCGCCTGCAAGTTTAACAAGTCCAGTCCAAGCTGAGGTCGATCCATCACCCATCACAAGCCACAGACTGACGCCTGCCTCTCTAGCGCGGGGCTCACCAGCCACGGGGGAGACGTCAGGGAAGGTGGCCCGAGCGCTGGGAACTGTCTGGGTAGGCGCAGACGCAGGGATGATGGATGAAGGGAGTTGATTCCGTGTAATTGTTTCCCCGAGCTCCGGACCGTCCCCTCACACCCTGGCAGCATTTTAGGGTCCGCCTTACCCAATCGGGAGACTTGTGCGCTCAGTGCCCGCTTGCCAGATTTAGGGCTCAACCCACACCAAAAAATTGAGAGAGGGCCGAACAAACGTTGTGAGTTGAGCGAGGCTTCCGCCAAATCCACCTCCAGTCCCAGGATCGCGAATCTTTCTCTTCAGCCCGCCCCAACCCTCTGCTCGCCAACAGACAAAGAAGACAAAGTCCCTTCGACACCAAGTCTTACAATCAAGATGGCTCACCCCGGTTCTCAGATGTGAGTTGAGCTCTGCCCCCTCTGCCGCTGATTTGCGCAGCGCACTCATTGTGTGTCGTCGATATCGCCGTCGCTATCACCCCGCCAAAAAAGGCTCCTACACGAATTGATGCTGACTTTCTTCTCCCCTCCAGCTCCAAGCGGAGAAAGTTCGTCGCTGACGGTGTCTTCTACGCCGAGCTCAACGAGTTCTTCCAGCGCGAGCTCGCTGAGGAGGGTTACTCCGGCGTCGAGGTCCGCGTCACCCCCACTGTCACCGACATCATCATCCGAGCCACCCACACCCAGGAGGTCCTCGGCGAGCAGGGCCGCCGCATCCGCGAGCTCACCTCGCTCATCCAGAAGCGATTCAAGTTCCCCGAGAACTCCGTCTCCCTCTACGCCGCCAAGGTCCAGAACCGTGGTCTCTCCGCCGTCGCCCAGTGCGAGTCCCTCCGCTACAAGCTCCTCAACGGTCTCGCCGTCCGACGTGCCTGCTATGGTGTCCTCCGCTTCATCATGGAGTCTGGCGCCAAGGGTTGCGAGGTTGTCGTCTCTGGCAAGCTCCGTGCTGCCCGTGCCAAGTCCATGAAGTTCACCGACGGCTTCATGATTCACTCTGGCCAGCCCGCCAAGGACTTCATCGACTCCGCTACCCGCCACGTCCTCCTCCGACAGGGTGTTCTGGGTATCAAGGTCAAGATCATGCGCGGCTCCGACCCCGAGGGCAAGGCCGGCCCCCAGAAGACTCTCCCCGACGCCGTCACCATCATCGAGCCCAAGGAGGAGCAGGCTGTTCTCCAGCCCGTGAGCCAGGACTACGGTGCTAAGGCCGCCCAGGCCCAGGCCGCCCAGGACGCTCGGGTGGCCGAGGAGGAGGGTGCTGAGGAGGCCCAGCCTGCTGCTGAGCAATAGGGAGCCTAAGCCCCTGGCTGGGAAACGCCATCAAAACCAGATGAGGGGAGATGGGAGATCCAAGGGATGAGGGACGGAGAGGTCTACTCAGGCGTCAATTGATCATTTGCATCTGCTAAGGGCACGGACGGTTTCATTCTTGCTTGTAATGGTAGGCAAAGCATAAAAAAAAAATGAGACCCGAAGATTACGAAGACGCGTGCGAGACGTGTCTTCTGTCTACCAATTCCTCGCTTGGCTGGTGTTTTATGTGAGTGTGTGAGAGGTCGTGCTTAGTCTTGGTTCCGCCTGTCCTTGACCGACCAGGATCCCGGCAAATCCTTATTCCGTCGACTCCTTAATGCTCTGAGCCTGTCTCAGCAAACCATCCGGACTTTCAGCACTCTTCTGCCATCTTGCAACTTGCTTGATCGTGATAATTCTTCATCTATATTGTACTTCTTCGCTCTGTCTTTTGATCAAATTCAAAACTGGGGGGAATATCACATCCTCAATCCCCTCCCCACCCCTCCTCTCCCCAGGAAGCCCTGCGACTTGAATAACAAAAATCTACAATCCCAACCATTCGTGTGCCCTAACATTCTTGCTGCGGTCGTGCTCGCTGCGTCCTCCGTCCTCCTCCAAGTAGTAGTATAAACATTGACTGTCCAAGACCCGGTAGAAAAGGGTCTTCCTTCACAGCCCCCCTGACTCCCCAATAGCTCATGCTCCTTCGGTATCGTACAACGAGGACGTGCTCTTAGACCCGATACAAATTCCGCCAACGCCGCCCAAGACCGTGTGCCCGTAATACTCCAGTAATGATAAACAATACATCTTGTCCTGTCCCGACCCCGTGCGCAAAAACGGTGGTGGCACCAGCACCTTCGCATGCCGTTGCGTAGTAGTATATCGTCCATGAATGCATCTACCCACGCTCCGAGAGAAATGCCCGACCAAATGGTTTCGGAAATGTACAATGCCCTTCTCGGTAGATGATAAAACAAGATGGAAAATGGCGGCAGAGAACTTTATGAGGAAAGCCCCCGAGGGCTCCCTTTCGTTCTGATGCTGAGTCGAACGCCTCGGTCTTGCATTACCTATCACCAGACTTGTTCCGGTTGTCGAGCTCAATGCTATCATCATAGCGTGCCTTGCCGTTGCCATTGCCGTTGGCATGTCGCATCTCATCGTCGCTATCCTCGGTTAGGTCCGTCAGACCGAAGCCTGCGGCCTCCTCTTCGTCGTATGCGCGGATCAGGCCTTCTCGGTCTCCATGCTGGCTGGTCATGCTATGGCGGGATGGGTCGCCGCTCCTTCTCGCCGACATGCTCAGGCGAGTCTGCAGACCAGATACCATATCCGTACCCGTAGCATCGCTGCCTCCTCGTCCGGCAACCAGCTTCTGGCCGTGGGGATCGCCTCTCGAGAGGTTGAGGAGGTAGACGCCAGTGAAGGTGGTCAGGAATCCACAGATTAACGAGATTGTGTTTGTCGGGTCGTTCGTGTTGAATCCGCTGAAGAGGATGAAGGAGGCGCAAAGGGTGGCGGTGGTAAAGGTGACATAGTACAGAGGGTTCACACTGGCATACGTCAGTAAAGTTCACATCACGTATAGAGTTTTCACTCACATATTGGTGGGGAAGGAAGCCAGGGCCTTGTTGAAGTAGTTCATCTGGGTCAAAATACAGACGGCTGTAAGAATCATGAAGACGTAGGTCGAAGGGTGGGTGAACTGGTTGTGGCCAGCAAAGGTAAGCTTCAGAGCAATGCCGAAAGCCTTGACAGACATGACGGAGATTGATCCGACGGTAGAGCAGATAGAGAGGTAGACGAGGGCGTTCCTCCTGCCGTAGACGGGGGCAACCTTGTAAATCATGAAGACGGCAAATGCGACAACAGCGATGGCGTAGAGAAGGAAGCCTAGGCATGTCAGTTAATTACATCCCACCCCAAGTTCCCCCTGTAGTTGACTCACCAGGCTGAATGGCATAGTGTAGAATTTGGTCAATAGTCTCAATCTCCTCGTCTGGAGGCGCATGGAGGACGATAACAACGGCCCCAATCAAGCAGATGGCGCTGCCCAGTTTGCCTAGTGTCCCCAGCTCCTCATTGAGGAAGTAAGATCCAAGGACGGCACCGATGAGTACGCTCAGAGCTCCAAGAGGGGTGACGAGGATAGCAGGGGCGAAAGCGTATGCGGCAAAGTTGCAGACTTCTCCGAGACCAACTAACATTCAGTCAGCACAGCCATCATCCTCGACGCCAAAGGGGGACACTCACGAGTCGCAATACCAGCCCACCATAGGGGACTACGCAGATATACATATCCATCGCCCTCAAAGCCATGTCGTTCTTCTGCTTGATTTAATCCCTAATACCTGGTTAGCGCACCGTCGAGTAGAAAGCGCTAAATATTGTGCGAGTAATATGGTGATGGGTGGGCGCGCTCGGATGCGATAGCTGGTAGACGGACCTTTTTTGTAATAACAAAACTTGTTCCTGACGATTGTTAGTTGCGGCGCGCCTAGGATCAGATCTATGGGTTTACTCACCAATGGCAAGAGCCGAGCTCATGGCGAGAGCCAGACCGATATACCTGGTGAGACAATGTCAGCATTGGAATCGGTGTAGGAGAGTCGGGTTATAAGAAAGGCCCGAACAGGCGTGAGCTCGAGGGAGAAAGGCCACGAAGGCGGGACGCGACGTACTTGTCCTCAACCATGATGTATAGCGAGCGCACGATAGCGACAAGCGCGCAGACACGGTCAACTGCAAATATTCCCTTATGCGCCTAGAATAACGGCTGAAAGGAGGCCTGGACGTAGTGCGCCGGGCCAGAGAAGGCCAACGAGAAGGATCGTTGAAGGTCGGCGATGGCTCGCACCGGGCGAGAAGGCCAGTCGAGTGCAGAAACGAGCGTCGAAACGAGAGACGAGACAGAACAAAGGCCGCGGTTTATTGCAGAGGCATCAATAGGATTGTCTAACTCGTTCGGGATTGATTGTTCTTCGTGGTCGTCGGTAATTCGGTGGTGGTAGGTCAAAGAATCGAAGACCAGTGGAGGGGGTTGATGTCTAATGCAGCTGGTCTCTTTGCGACGACGGGGGGGATGGATCGATTGACGTGTCTCGTCGACTCGTGGTCAAGTTCGTAAATTCTCGTCGGAAGAGGAATCGTCAATGTCGTCTACTGCAGGCCAAACGAGAGGGGTTCGTGATGCGCAGTAGCAAGCAGGAATAATCAGAAAAGGCAGGGGGAGTGAGAAAAGGGACAGCTTGGCTGGTTTATCGAAGATAGGTAGGTTTACTGATGGCGGATGTTGGGTTGGCGTGGACGTGTGGGAGAAGGTTCGGGGGAGGAGCCAGACCAGACCAGGGGGGGCCTGAAGGAAAAGAAACACGAGGCGGCGGAGGCAGCTGGACGGACACTCTGTCAAGCTAGTAACCTTGGCCAGAGAGGCAGAGCAGACAGAGCCTGACAAGGGCAAAAATCACGGCCGAGCCAGTAAAGCCCATGAAATGGAGAGTGGTGTGTGGGACAGGAAGTGTGAGAGGCTGGGGGTCCCGGGGGGTCGAGGTACATTGATCGTAGTGAGTTATAGGGCACCTCTCAGTGGTCTCGCAAGTACCGTCCCTACTTCCAAGGCCGGGGGATCAAAGTTCACCACCTGCACCACTGGACCCGACCTCGAGTTTCAGAGGGCGCCAGCACTGGGTGGAACACGGCCCCCTGGCGTCCCTGGCGTTAGGGGACCCGCCTGTTGTGAGGGTGGAGCCGGGTGATGTGGTGGACCCTTTTTTTTTCCTAGAGGAGGGCAAGCCCAGTTCCAACTGCTCTTTCCATGGGCAGGTGTTCAAGGTGGTGGGCTTGACTGATACATGGCCAGCCTCAGGCATGATTCATGACAAAGAGAAGGTACCAAACCAAATTGAAGCAGGAAACACCAAACGCCTCGACATGAAACCTCGTGCAGACTCGCAAATGCCCAACGCAAACAACTTGGTTGCTGCATCACTACCATCATCACCAGCCAATCGTTCCTCACCTTCCAAGTTCATCCATCACACACACTCTCCTCCCGGACTCTTCAAGATTGCGGGCTCCCGAGGCCGAGGCTCAGGCTCAGACAGGATAGGATCCTCGATCGAGGGAGCGAGTGGTCCTCCTTGCCCCTGAACTAATGTCGACACACGCAAGAAAAAAAACTTGTGCATCAGACGCTCGACGCAGGAGAATCACACCCAAAATCCACCACCAGGTTGCTTATCACAGACACGCCATTTACTTCATCTCATCTCTAGGCAGACGCTTTAACTAATTGATGCCATCTCGCGTGAAATTACCCTTGACGCGTCGTCAGGCAGTTTGTCCTTTATACACGATTTATTAGCTCCCTTGGGCGTTTCATTCAAGGGGGTTCATCCCTTGGCATCCAACTCATCTTTCTTCCATCCATCGAGATGACCCCCTTGCTTTCTTCACCAGTCTTTGGAAGTTCCCTCCTTGTCTCTGTCTCTGTCTCTTTTCTCTCTCCTGCTGGCGCCCTTGCCGAACAGCACCGCCACACCTTTTCCCATTCGCCCCCCAGCCTGCATAGGTACTCGCTATGGCCCGCTGAACGCTGCCCTCGTGTCCACGTCAGCAGCCCCAGGAGCAGTTCCAACACGATGTCTTTCAGCGGGCAGCTTACTTTTTCCAGATTTTTTTTTAGTAACCGTAACTCGGTGGTGCCGTCCTCAGCTCCATCACTACGGCAAGCTATTGAAAAGTACCAAGACGGTCGAGAACGCCTCCCAACGCCACCTCAACCGAATTCTCTCAATCATGAATAACCTCAAAACCCGGCATTATGCAAAACTGGCAGTCTTCAGACATGCACGTGATGGCTCTGAGTTTGACTAGAGGCCAGCTATCTTCTTCGTGTCCCTGATCGACGCGGCTAGCGCTTAGAACCAGGAATCCTTCCCTTCCAATACCTCCCATCGAGACACGATATGTACATCCGGACGGCTGGATACCGCATACGTAACAGTGCTCACTTCTTGAACCCATGCCTTGTCTGGAGCCTTGTATTGCCGGCCCATCGCAATTGACTCCATTCCTCCCAGCATCAGCACACTTCCAACCACTTTACAGTCGGAGGAGGCTTCGATAGACGCCCAGTCTCCACTGTCAGCGAACCAGTCAGCCTCAACGTCAGCCACACCGGCAGCACCCATGGCCTTGTCTCTTACTCTTCCGAGTACTGGCTTGGAAGCATCCCAGTCGCCGTCACCTCAATCAAGACCGATCTATCAGTCGTCACCCGCGACCCCTGTCTGCTGTCAGAAGAACCGTCTGACAGCCAAGCTTTTTGCTCCCTCGTTACACGACATCCACTAACCGACTCAGACGGATAGATGAACCTCCAGGTCCCTAGGCATCTTAGGCACCCGTCCATTCACATCTACCAAAAGGCAAGTCCGCCAGGGACTTTGCTAATCAAGGTAAATCAATTAGATGTCAAAAGTCGGGTGCGGGATTCTCGGTATTGGATCCCACACCCATCCTTTCCATCACTGTTGGCTACTTGCTCAAATTGACGGCTTCCCAAACCTAGAACATCCTCCTCAAGATCGACCTATATAGAAAGGAAGTGGTGAGAAACACCCGGTTGTGCTCCTGCAAGTCCCATCTACAAGTTAGATCCGCAACAGGAACGCTGCCCATCCCAGCCATCCCTCGGCCATCCACCGCAGCCTCCAACAGAGTATCCGTAGCTTCCGCAGAGTTTTGTTTCCAGCCCAGCCACCAACGCCCCATTCCATCCTGTGAACCGTATCGTACAAGACCAAACTATCCGTTGTCTCTTACCGGCCAGACTCGCCTGTTATTTTGCTGAACTACTAATTCGGAAAGGGGAAGGGGGTATCGATGAAACCCATCATCGCAGACGGGTATGGAATCAAGTAAAACAAATCGCCATGTTGTTAATGGCGGAAGGGGGGCATGGTCCAAAGGCGTGCAGTCGTGTGCATCCGATTAAACCATCCTGTTAGGTTAGTTACTGGGAAATTCGCACCTACCTCGAACCCAGTGAGCGACCGTTGGGGTTTCCATAGAGTCGCGTCCATTGTGTGTTGTTAGAGAAAGTCGTGTTTCTTACCACCAGAAAGAGGCCAAGCTGCTTGCATCAAGAGTTGGCGAATAGACCGCCAGGCTAGCAGCTACCCTCCTCGATACATCATCGGCAGTTGTCGCTTCTAGCACAGTTGAGAACAAGCGTGTGTTGGGGTTGAGTTGGTTATCGTTAGCGTGCGGGTAACATGGTTTAAGGTCGACGACGCTTGACGTCTGTACAATGTTAGTCAGGGTCATCATCGGGGCTCTATCCTTCATTCGTACCTTGTTCATCTTCCGCATCAACCTCGTCATCATCTCCCCGTGCTCGCTTACCAGCGGCGGACGGAGTGCTGGGTCCTTCTTCGTCTACCTCAGGCTCGTCTCTCCAGTCGATTTCGTCCAGATCGTTCTCTTCGTCGAGTCCAGTCTTCTTGACTGCCCCCTCTTCAGTGGCATCCGCGCTAAGGTCGACATTGACAGAGCCTGCCTCATCTTCATCCTTGAGGGTCGCTGTAGTGCTTGTGTCGCTGGTTCTGGCATGAGCAGTCTCCAACTCAACAGCAACTTGCTCCTCGGCCACTGTCTCGTCTCCTAGATCCACCTCGTCATCATCCTCGGCGCCAACGTCAAGCTCCAAATCCGCGAATGGGTCGGTTTCACTGTCAACGGGTGCTGGAAAGAATTCGTCAGTGTCTTGATATGAAAAAGTCATGCTAAAATCGGATTGCGAATGGGTATGCTTCTTGCGGCCGTGGTCGAGAAATGACCTCTCAAATCTTGTCAAGCTGTGCTTAGCCGTTTGTTGGAGTCCTAGACTCTGGCGGTATTCCGCCTCTTCACGCTCGTGATCTTCAACAAACTCTGCAACACAGGGTGCGCAAAGGCAGAAACCAGGATAATAACAGTCAAAGGAACTGGCAGAGGGTGAGGTCGCTTTACCGTTTCGCTCCGAGTTCTCATCCTCCGCAACCACATCAGGATGATGGCTGGTTTCTGTGACCGTTTCGTCAAGAGTCCCGGCATTGGCGGGGGTTTCGGTGGTAGGCTGGGTAGTAACGTCGTCGTCGTCGTGTTCGTCTTCTGCGTCGTCATGTGTAGTCGGTACCTCGACATCAGTATCAAGACCAGCCTCCCTCGAGTTCTCTCCGGCATGTTCTGCGGATTCCGTCTCGTCTGGCTGCCCCCCGTCCTCTGGGCTATCGAAGCCATCCAACTCCTCATGGAGGCCATCAACTGCATTATCAGCTTCCATGAGGGTGGAAGCAGCTGGCATGGGCGACTCGAAGAGATGGATAACCTCATCGAGGCCTTTGCCCGCGGTGGCACTTTCAATCAGAGACTCAAGGCGTTTTTCTGTGTTGGGCTTGGTGAACAGGTAGGTATACAGCGTTTTTGACCCATCCGGATCCTGATTCTTGACCAGGAGATCAAAGATCTCGACAATTTGGCGAAATGTCACGTTTGTCATGAGTTCACCCTGGGTCGACTGTTTCCTCTTGTCAGCACGTCTTCCTTATCAAGCTAAAGACATTCTTACCTCGGCAAGTTCAAGGCCAAGCTCATCGACCTGAAATACCAACTCATCTTCCTCGGCAATCTCATTTTCCAGTTCACTTCGGAGTCCAGCCAAAAGTTTCTCAAGCGTTTCATCAAGAATGGATGTGTCGGTGAAAAAACCGTCCGAGGTAGCTGAGAATAGGGGGAATTCATCTCCTTTGTACTGCACTGTGATAACAGGAAATTCGGTATCTGGCTTTGTAGCCGCGTCGTCGCCATTGGTCGAGTGATCATCATGCTCAAGATCAGCTGTTTCACCTTCCGGGTGCTCATCCACATCAACCTCAGCTTGGTCGTAGGTGATGTGTTCAACATCTTCAACATGTCTGGCGTCGTCATGATCCGCCTCAGTTTCACGTGTTGCCCCCTCTTCATGGTCAGCCGAGTGCTCGTCATCGTATTGGTCTCCGTCTTCATAGTCAGCTTCCTCAAGGTTGTCGGCAGCCACAGCTTCGGCACTACCGAGAGTGGCTGCCTCGTGGTTATCAGGTGCTGTTTCCTGCTCGTGTTTCTCATCTTCGTTCTGGGTGGATTCCTGTCCTCTTGCCTGGTCTGTAGATTCGGTCTGAGCCTCTTGTTCCTGTCCCTCGATGACATCTTCAAGATGGTGGGCGTCGTCTACAACGTCGCCAGTCGAGGCATCTGTGCCAGACGCTTCCAGGTTATCTGCGTTCACACCCTCGTGCGACTCTTGGTGCATCTCTTTTTGCGACTCTTGCTCCTCAATTTGATCTTCGACCTCGTAGTCAATCTCGTGTGCGGATGCGTGGTCATCTTGAACTTCCTGGTTCTGTCTGTCTGTCTCGTTCGATATCTCAATGTGACCAACAACTTCTTGCGCTCTTCCGGCCGACATCGCCGCTTGGTTTTCCGTCTGTGGCACCGTCGTCTTGCCCACGTCCTGTTCCGAATCGTGTGTCGTCTCCTCGACGTCATGCAAATCAAAATCGACGTCTTCACTCATGTATCCGTTTGTTTGGTAGGCTTCATGGTTCGCGGTGTCGACGCCCTCCTGCATATCCCGATCCATAGATTCCGTGTTGACATGATGATTCTGGGGTTCCTGGTCGTGCTGGTCAAGCATATCCGTGTCAAAATCGATAATTTCGTCGTCAATATGGCCTCCCAGGCCGCCAGGCTTTGCCATGTCAATATCCATCTCGATTCCCGTCATGTCTGGATCACCAGGCAGATGGAAGCTTGTGTGCTCGCGAATAGGGTGGGGTTCCAAGTAGGTTCGGCGAAGGACCCGGGAGGGTAAATGTTGCTTTCTGATGACTCGGATGGCGAAAAGAAGGCGGCTGGGTGTCAATATCGAGCGCTGAAAACGTTTGGAAACGGCAAACGCGATGGCTCGAATCAAAGTGTTGAGAGAAGCCGAGCTGTATGAATAGAAACGGAGCTCGGGATAGTACGCGACATTTGACTTCGGGAGGGGATGAATGCTGTTAAGAAAATGGGCACGCGTGCGGCTTCGTTTACGTTTGGTCCCCAGGGTTTGTATTGGGAGAAGAAGGAAGATAGTTAAAGATCAGAGAATAGAGAAAACGCTGTTGAGAGTTTGATGCAGGCAGGCATTCACGAGTGCCGTCCGTGACACTCTCTGTAGCGCATGTGGACCCCCTAGAGAGGCTGACTGGACGTCAGGGAGGCTGACGCTTACCCATTGCGGCTTAGCGTGGGGTAACAGCAATGGTAAAGGAAGGACCAGTGGCAGCTCCTGCTCGCCTTCCAGGTGGCCGTAAGAGAGGTACGTACATTCCTCCCACCGACTCAACTTGAATATTGGCCCGCTCCAGCTGTCCAGGGGAGAAGAACAAGTTGGACTGGCCAAACGCAACATCTCCCATCTTGCATCGCAACCACCCAAACCTACTCGAATTAACCAGCCAAGATGGTGCGCATCGCCTGTACCTCTGGTCTTCTCCTGCCCCGGTTGCTGATTCCCTCTAGGTCGTCCTCGCGGCTTCGATTTGCACCCGTGGAGGGAAAGCTGTCCTCTCTCGACAGTTCCGAGAGATGCCACGATCGCGCATAGAAGCCCTCCTCGCCTCGTTCCCCAAGCTTGCCGACAGCGGCACTCAGCACACCACCGTGGAGCAGGACAATGTCCGCTTCGTCTACCAGCCCCTCGACGAGCTTTACATGGTGCTCATCACCAACCGTCAGTCCAACATCCTCCAGGACATCGACTCCCTGCATCTGTTCGCCCAGGTCGTCACCAGCACATGCAAGAGCCTCGATGAGCGGGAAATCGTCAAGAATGCCTACGAGCTCCTCAGCGCCTTTGACGAACTCGTCACCCTGGGATACCGCGAGAACTTGACCATCAGCCAGATCAAGACCTTCCTTGATATGGAGAGTCATGAGGAGCGGATCCAAGAGATCATTGCACGGGTAAGCAGCCCTCCAGCTCGATCTCGATCTCTGCCGCCCCCTTTTTGGTTTCAACATACTTATACCTCCCTAGAACAAAGAATTGGAAGCTACCGAGGAACGGAAACGAAAGGCGAAGCAACTCGAGATGCAGCGCAAGGATGCCGCTCGAAGCGGTCGCAGTGGTGGCATGGGCGGCGGTGGTGGCATGCCTCGAACTCCCGTCTATCCCTCGTACACCTCTACTTCGCAATCGAGCGCTGCCAATACCTACGACTCATACGAGGCTGAGAAGAACAAGTCGTTCAGCAAGTACGTACCGCCGGGTTGCCGGCAGCCCACAGTCGCTAACAAGATCCAGGCCCCTCGCCCCCAAGGCCAAGGGTATGCAGTTGGGCAAGAAGTCCAAGACGACCGACATGTTCGAGCGAGTACGAAGCGACATGGGCGGCGAAATCGACGATTCGCCCCTGGTCACACCGGCGCCCGCACACCACGTTGAGACCCCCGAGCCTCGCCTCTCGTCGACGCTTGATCGTGATGCTATCCACATCACTATCTCGGAGGCCATTTCGGCCAAGCTGTCTCGTGAAGGTGCCGTCAACTCGCTATCCATCAGCGGCGATCTTACTCTTCGAATCTCGGATCCCAGCTTAACAAAGCTCAAGCTTGGTCTCCACGCTGTTCCATCACACGGAGCCCAGTTCCGCACCCACCCCAACGTCGACCGAAATCTGTTCAATGGCTCCAAGGTCATCCAGATGAGCAACACTGCCAGGGGCTTCCCCGTCAACAACGCTGTCGGTGTCCTGCGATGGAGGGCTTCCCCCAAGGTGGACGACGCCAGTGCCTGCCCCATCACCTTCACTGTCTGGATTAACAAGGAGGCACACAAGTACAACATGACGGTCGAGTACGAGCTGACGGGCAGCGATGCTCTGACTGATGTCAGCGTCATCATCCCCTACTCCGGAAGCGAGCCCAACGTCTCTAGCTTCGATGCCACATATGATGTCTCGGGTGATGCTGTCGAGTGGACAATCGGCAATGTGGATGAGGAGAACCCCAGCGGATCGTTCGAGTTTGAGGCAGAGTCCGGCGATGAGAACGACTTCTTCCCCATGACGGTGCGGTTCAACAGGTCCTCGCCATTCATTGATGTTGATGTAAGTTGCCTTTACTTGGTTGAAGCCCGGAGTGGCACTAACAACGGCAAACAGGTGACTACTGCATCCCTCCTGGAAGAGGATGAGGAGGTGACGTTCTCCAAGGAGGTCAAGTGTCACGCAGACAACTTTTTGATTGAGTAGATAGAGCCCAAAAGTCGTTTATCTTTGGGAAATGGCCCAGCTTGAGGCCGGTCTTTAAAGTGGCAGGCTATGGATGTCTTGAAAGTAGGAGTAGTGACAGGTATCAGGAGTGTCCCGGGGGCCTAGAACCTAATGGCGCAACGACAATATGGATCATTTACGTGTTTTTGTGATGCTGTTTAAGTTTAATTGTGTCATGATTTGTACACTTAGCCTTGTTTCAGTTGAATTCTTGCCCTTCAGTTGTATGGCCAAGCTATGAGGTTGTCCAGTACAGTGTCACTAACAAGACACACACAGTACGCCGACTAGCCCGGCCTTTGACGCCTACTGGGTAATTTTCAACTTACACAACATACAAGCCATCTCAGTCGCTTACGATATCCGTTCACGATTCGGCCACGGATATGGTCTATCCATCAAGATTGAATCTGTGCTCTAGACCGGAGCGGTAGAGGCCATGGCTCAAGATAACCAGCTCGCGCTGTTCAGCGAGACCGAGTATCAAGACAGGGTGCCCAACGACTACCCCGTGAGCTGCCCGACTCTTGATCTCTCAGCGACATGGGATGCGGCAGGCAGGAACCTCCTTGTTTATAGGCCGCCCAGCCAGGTTGTGTCCAAGATTCACCAGGTGGGCGCGCCTGGTGAGAAAGCTCCAGAAGCGCAGACCGTAACGTGGAGGTCCGATGGTGAGTCGGCTCATCTCTAGTAACGTAGAAATACTAGATGAACAATATCACTAACTCTTCGAATAGGCCAGTTCCTTGCAGTTGGATGGAGCGATGGCTTTGTACGACTAATGGGCTTGGAGAACAACAAGGCTGCCCACCACATCAAAGTGGGTGAAGGGCCAGGAAACAAGATCACCCACATTGGCTGGGCGAGTAACAGCATCGCCGACAAGAGCTCCAGCGCAGTATCTCAAGCTCTCGGGAATGGCTTGGGAAGAGGTCAGGGTTTCGGCGAAGACGGGCTCCCACAAGATCTACCACGGGAGCTGACCTTTTTGGAGATCGATACAGCTTTGCCCAAGCTCAGCCCTCTACCAAGCGGCAGCGCTGGGGCAGGGTATGTTGTTTCCTTGACCAAGTCAACACACTATATGCTAATGTGTTCTTAGCGAGGACGCCATGGTCTTTACTTTGCGATCAGGCATAGACTTCCTCTTCCGAAGCCCAAAGCCAGAAGAATATGACAAGGTCAACATCATGATCATCGGAAGCAACGATGGAAAGCTTCAACTCAGCATCTACGACTCCTTCATCATCGGCAGCTTTCTGTGCCCAACTCTCGGTCCCTCGCCAAGCCCACAGCTAGTTCTCCATGCCTCTCATCCACAGGTTTCGACTCAAGCTTTGCTACTCGCAGAGAAGCCGAGCGATGCAGAAGAAGTGCACCTAGTTCCGATGGATTTGCCATTCATCTCATCGTCACCCATCAATCTCTCACTTCTGGCATCCAAGTTGACAACCCTGCAAAAGCTGTTGAGATATCTCAAGCAGACGCAACTTCACCTGCAAGTCGAGTGGAAGAACACGCGAGAGCTTCCAACAAGATTCTTGCGAAGCATTGAAGATGACCTCGAAAACCTCGAGACCGGCCCCCGAAGCATTGTCCCAGCCCTATATCACTTGGCCATGACGGGTCACGCATATGAACCTGTCCGTGAATGGCTGGTTGAGAGTCTCGCTGAGCGAGTAAGTCGTCCTTGATAACTTGTCTGAGTATGTTAGCTAAAAGACGCAGGGCCACAAACGTTGGGACAAGGCAGTAATGTCAGGTCTAGAAAACCTTCGAAGCCTCGTACATGAAAACTTCCTACCTGCTCTAGACCGCTGCGGGATCATCCTCAGCAGATTACGAGGCCTGGCCCAGTTTCACGACACGAGAGACGACATCGGCTTTTCCGCAGCGCAAATCAGCCGCTTGATGGATGTCATTGGCAGTCTTGACTTGATAGGCCACAAGATTCTAATCTACGTCATGGACGAACTTGACAGCTTCAAGACCTTCTCGACGTGGCTCCGCTTCCAGATCGACCGCCTTGCCTCGTCCAGCTCGGCGAGCGAGGAGCTCACGGAGAAGGAGGCAACTATGGATACGGAAAAGGTCCTCGCGTACATTCAGAATTACCTGACAGATAGTTCTCTAAAGGTCTTCTTTGATGAGATACAGCAGGAGGACTACGAAGCAGATTGGGCGCATATAGAGGATGGGCCAAGCCTACTTGATGTGCTGGACAAGCAACTGGCGAAAATGGAGAGGGGAGAGCCCAGCATGAAGGCCTTGCCACATGTCGAGTTCCTCGTTTCGTTTGCAACGACGTGGGCGAACCGCATCTTTGATGGTATTGCGGAAGCAAAGAGGCGAAGTGTCCGGTTTGGAAAGCCCACCAAACTATCCATCGGACATCCCATCTCTCAGATGGACATGAGGATGTGCAAGACAAAGACTCAGGTTTGGACATTCAAAGATATAACTGGGTATGCTCATGCTTACGATCATTCCAGGATGTGAGGGTTATGACAGCGTTGACGTCCAAGGAGACAAAGAGTCGGGGTAAGTGTACAATTAACATGATGATTCTTTGGGGCAGCAAATGCTGACAAGCTCAAGTTCACATCTTCTGCGCTGGAATCGACA
Organism: Fusarium piperis; assembly: GCA_027886205.1. Classification (NCBI taxonomy): domain Eukaryota; kingdom Fungi; phylum Ascomycota; class Sordariomycetes; order Hypocreales; family Nectriaceae; genus Fusarium; species Fusarium piperis. The sequence goes on from RZGM01000091.1 coordinate 50,539, forward strand.
TCATCAACGGCATCAGCTCCAACCGGTCTCCAACGAGCTGTTGTATTGATCTCGGCTCTCGTACCTTGGTCGACTTTAAATTCCTCAACGATGAGACTCTTGTTATTCTCTGCAATGACCAAGGTCAGTTCCTGCATCTTGTCCATGCGGAGGATCTTCAACGGCATGCTAATTATGCATGCAGACAATAAGCACCATGTCGTCTGTGTGCCGGTTCAGCCAGACAAGCTGCCCTACAGCGAATATGATGCCGAGAACCAGGGCGAGACCTCTCGTGTGTCGACCGATCATCTCAAGACGTACTCATTCCCTGAAAACTCGGTGCTCAAGCCACTACGCATGGAGGCGTTTGACAGGAACGATGCCAAGGGAGAAATGCCAGCGAGGATTTGCTTGTTAGAGAGCAACCGTAACGTGCTCAAGACCTTTTCACTTCCCAGCTCCTCAGCTTGAGCAGATTTACGAAAGATGCAGGCTTTGAGCATGTCTCAACATTGTGAGGAAAGGGGGATTTGAGCCTGAAACGGAAAAGTCGCGGAAGCAAATCTTGACGGTACGCTAGCATAAACTAATTTACAAGATAGAAAGGAAGCACGGCAAATGTCGACTTTTGATCCCATGTCTCACAGCATCCATCCACTTCACTGCCGCGGCTTGGTGATGTCAAAGAACTCCGTCAGGCCCTCGACGACGGCCTCGACGTTCATGTTGACCAGGGGCATGCTGTCGTACGAGTCCTCCTTCATGATGGCGACGAGCGCCAGGTAGCGGTCGACCTCGCGCAGCATGATGGGCTTGTTGCCATCGTGCAGGACGAGGCAGCTCTCGGCGGTAGGGCAGCCGACCTGGCTCTCGATCGGGGCGCTCCAGGGTTCACCCTCGAGACGGCGGCGGCCGTCGTCGCTGCGCTGCCAGGTACCGTAGACCTCTGTGATGTCGATGATGACGTCAATGTAGTCACTACAGATCTCGTAGCTGGCCATGTCGGCAGTGGCGCTGTCGGTAGCAATGTAGATCTTGGAGAGCACGTCGAACAGGTATGCCTTTTCGAAGCGGCACGTGCGGCAGAGGTTGGTGAGCATGGACTCGAGGGTGCCCAGGCGGGGGATGAGCTTCTGTATGACCTTGCTAAAGGCCTCAAAGATGGAGTGGTTGTAGATGGAGGTGAGGTGAAAGGTGACGGGGGCGTTCTCGAAGCCGTGGTCGGAGAGCTCGTCCTGGATGCGGATGGTGATGTCGCGCTGGATGTCGAGCTTGTAGTCGTCCGAGAGGCCATCGACCTTGTGGATAAAGACCTCGATGTTGATGTTGGGGTACGTGCGCTGGAGGAAGAGGATGGTGGTGTTGAGGCGCATCACGGCCTCGAGGTAGTCGTCCTGAGCGTCGATGACCCAGATGAGGGCGCCAATCTCACTAAAGATGGCCTCGATATCAAAGCCGGGGTTCTCAAAGACGTCGATCTGGCCGGGGAAATCCCAGACCTGAAAGTCCATGAACGATCTAGAGGGGGGGCATCGTTTAGTCGGTGAAGGGTGTGTAGGATGTGGGCAACTCACGCCATGGAATCCTTCTGGATACGAGCCGTGGACTCGAGGAATAGGGTCTCATTTGGTGGCAGCTTGTGAAAGACTACGCTCGAGATGGACGACTTTCCACTCCTACAAGCCCATTGTCAGCGATCGAGAAACTCGTCCTCCTCGCGTTATAACACCATGACATACCTTCGCTGACCCATGAGAAGTAACCGGGGCTTGCCCTTGGCGGCGGCACCGGCATTGGGGCCGGGGGTTGAGGGCTTCTGTGCATCCTTGGAGGGTGCCGGGGCTCCTCTGTGAGACTGTTCATAGAGACGTTGAAGATTTAGCTGGGCTGGACTGCTTCCTGTGTCGTCTGCTTCATCTGAGAGGGTGAGGTTATGGATGGGAGGGCTGAGAGACATGGTTGAAGTAAGGGTTAGGGGTATATAAACACGGGGCTAGGGCTGATAGGCGGTGTTGCGGGCTTGAGGGTCAAGAGCTGGGTGGAAGAGCACTGCTCATCTCACTCCAGAGCGAGAATCGATAGATTTTTTGTTCACTTGTTCAAAACAAAGCCTGGCAAGGTAAGATGCAACTCCATCTCTTGGTCCCTACTCTTCATCAGGTGCTGACAGCTGGCAGATGTTTCTGTCGGTGCCCATCTGCGCCAGACCGACAGACACCTCATCACCACTTGATTGAACAACTCACAGCGCGCGGACAGAAACCTTGATTCTCTACCGCCCTGGGCAAGGGGGTTGGGAAAGATGGCATCGGGCAGCGGCTCGCAGCCGTGAGGTCCAGTCCAGGCGGAAAGGCTGCCGGTTTCGAAACCCTGGGCACCCCCTTGGGCCACGGCAGACTGTTCATATAAAGCCTCGTGCCGTACACAGGACGCGTACACTTTGCTCGAGGTTACACAGGGTCATCCACGGCGCAGCCCGACCAAGCGAGCCAATGTCGAATCAGTGCGAGCGAGACCGTCAAGGCTCTGCCATGGTCACCGCAGTCACCCATATTGTGGCTGCCGACGACCGCGCACAGGCTATGGCCAGCAGATCTGTGTACTCCTAGACGTCGAGGAGACGGATATGCACTGGCATGCCGTCGTTGCTGGTCACACGAGGGCTCGAGCCAGCTCAGCTCTCCAAGGTTATCTGTCGCCCACTCGAACAACAGGGGAGGCATGTCAGCTGCTGTGACAAGCAGCGGGAAGGCTCAAAAACACGGGCAGACTAAATACGAATAGTTCATCTTACCTCCATTCCTGTCTTGGAGAGCCCAGAGGTCCAGAGAGGTGCGTACTGTGGCCCAACCCTCCCGAGGCTGATGCTGGATGTGATAAGGCTGAGGCTGCTGCAAGCTGAGTGGCTGGCGTATCCAATGTAAGAGATTGATTGCTTCCCGGTTCGAATGATGGGCGGTAGCGCAAAATGGTTACTCCGGAGGTGACGTCCTATATAAGAGATGGTATTGGCTACTGGAGATGCCTAGTATATGGCCGGCGAGGCTCGTCGTCGAGATGTGCAGAGGTTGGATGTTCATGAGAGTCAGGTTGTGTATGTGTGTGAGTCTGGGCACGCAGCGATAGGGATCGATAAGTTGATTGAGGGGTCCGGGCCACGAGCTTCAGGTGATAAATGGCGCTCTTGACCCCCGCAGTCCACTGAAGCATTGCACCTGGACTGGGCCTCGTGCAGCGCGCCAGAGGCTTATTGTCCCGCCCGCCACTAGCGTCTCCTCGGGTCAAGTCGAGGACGGCATAAAGTCACGAGGTCGTCAGCGAATCACCTTTCCCCATCTCGAGTCTATTACCCTAGAGGCCATTCTCTCCAAATCTGCGACTACACAATACATTGATTCAACATTACGCTTCCAGTATTATCTAGGCTTGTCCTTGTGTTTTCCAACGCTGTGTTTTTTGTTTATTGTTTACCGTTTTCCCAGTCGGGCTGTCTCCTTCATCTTCAATGATCCTGACGACCGGGGAAACAATGCTTGCATGAAACTCCTCCTCCGCTTCATTGTCGACTTCTCCTTACTCGGCTCCGCTTCATCTTGTGTCGCGTCGTTACTCGGTCTAGCTTCTTCGATTGATTTGTTCCGCGATATTGCCTGGGATGTGGAGGCGCCTGCTATCGCTGCTGCCCTCCCCTTCACGTCTTGATAAGCCTATATCCGCAGCCATTAGATCATCGACAACTGGCCAGTTCCACATCTCGAGGGATACTCACCTTGCTTGACCTTCGTCTCGGGGCCTTTATCGAGTCTCGATTGTCGACCGGAGCCTGCTCTATCGCCTCTGCAATCTCGCTCGCCACAGTCTTGCCCTTCCACCCAGAGCACTCCTCTGCGACGGGGATGAATCTCAAAAACCCCCTCGTCGCCGAGACCCCCAGGGCCTGCTCCATGTGTCTCTGGAGCATAGCATTGTTCCGCTTGTTCGTGGCCGTCTGCGCGTAGCAAGCCAGCGCTTCAACCGTCATGATGTACGCGGGATCGCAGCTCCCCCCGAAAAGGATGCACGCTCCATGCTGAAGTGTCACCACGATCGAAGACACTGGTCGATGATATCTCAGTGCGAGATGCTCGGAGAGTTCAGAGACAAAGGTGTACTCGTCGTTAACCTGCAAAACCCCTGTCAGATGATCTCGAGAACAGAGAGGCGGGACCTCTTACGATGACGTTGGTCTTGACCTCTGCCAGGACAATCGACTCGTTCCGTACTTGATCTTCTGGACTCAGAGCGGCAAAGGCTTCCTCAAAGTAGTCGCTCCGTGGCCGCGAGAACTCGGGTAAGGAATACTTTCTCGTCACCTTTGTGATGTCGCCAGGAGGCGGGCTCTGGAAATCTCTCGTCGGCCGTTGATCACCTTCTATGACAGGATCCAAGCTTAGCTTGCTCAACCTCGGCTTGATTCTTCTCTCGCTCCCTGAGAGTCTCGGGGTTGACAATTTCCTGGGAGGGTCTTTTGCCTGTCGCGTCTTTGCATCCATAGACTGTATCGAGTCCCCTCTGGTGAGGTGAGGGATGTTCATCACCGGCGCAAGGTGCATCGGGGGCATCATGGTGTCTCCCAGGATGCAGTCGACTCTCTAGTAGTGCTCGAGAGGAAAAGGTTGCTTGAGCTGACGCCTGGACATTGGATGGCAATACGCAGGGTTTGTGTTGCCATATAATGTCATCATGGCAGGGTTGGACGGCCTGCTGCATATCACAGAGACTGATAAGTCTGAAATTGATGGCGGTTAGTGCGAGCAGATATATCGTCTGTGGAAGCAATCTGTCTCGGCCACTGCAACTTGGCGTTGGGGCAATCAGAGGAGTAAGCCTCGTAGACGCCGTCTCTGGTCTCGTCTGGAGGCGCCAAGAAGGCGAGGTCAGAGTATGGGCCGTCGTTTTCCCCCGTGTTGCCATGTCGCGTTACAGCTTCTGCAGGCTCCCTATGTTTTCTCCTCCCTCATCCCAGCATGAAACCAACATGTTACACAATCATTGCATGCTTTGCAGCAACAAGCGATCTCCTTCTTTATTTGCCTTGTTCACATTTGTCTCCCCTCGATGGATGTAGCGTCTCATTGTAGCATCAATCGCCGGCGCCCTCAGTGGAGAGATTGGATGCTACATACCTACATGTGTAGACAGGCAGGCATCTCCCAGGCGGTCATGCATTGCGGCCTGACCCACTGGGATCTACTACGTAGCAATGGATGCCTCGTGGCAGCCGGTGCTTGATCTTGGGGCCGAGGCTCTCTTTTCTTTTTCCCGACGGTGGTTAATCTCCCCCATGCGAGGCTGTTGGGAATCAGGCTCTGCAATGGATGGATGGCTCGAGGCTCGACTACCCTACACTAGATCTCAACACCTTCAGTTTCGATCGATCGATTCACTGATGGATCTCTGTTTGATCGGAAGCGGACGTCATCTCCGTCATCCGAATGCGAGGCACCCGTTAGGGGCATCCAGACTGTCGGAATGCATTCACAGCGTGGCTTCGCGGGCGTGGGCGTGGGCTTGGGCGCGCTAGGCGTGACCGAGTCAAGTTTCAGGCGTGTATTTGTTTTGTTTGCTCCGTCCATTGCTTGCCTGTCTCGGGCCAGCTTACGGGTCAGCGCGCAGGACTCTGAATTTGCCCACTACTGATTCGGGAATATGACTCGTCAAAAAAGGGCAATGGGCCTGGACCTTGTCAGTTCAAGAGTCGAGACCTCTGTCATCTATATCCCACCCCCCCTTCCCCCCTGTAGAGTCTAAATGCCTAGCTCTTAACCAGGCGGGCTTGGAGACTGCCCTTTACTAACCATCTTGCACCCCATCAAAGCTAGGACCGCGATATAGGTTGTGTTTGTCGATGTAGTCTCTGACTTTGCTGTTGGGGATCCTGTGCATACCGTCAGAGAAAGCCGGAGTTGTCTAGATATCGGACCGACATGTCATCTAGACTCGAACTGCGTTGATCGACATTTGGCTGTTGATCGAGCACATTGACCTCTGTATAGACCGATGTCGAGTCTTGCTTCAATAGCAAGCGGGTCTTGGTACTACTAATGTCTCCGGCGACATGCTGCATCTTTCTAAGTCCAGCCACCGAAACCGTGGCACATCTAGTTGCAAAGGCATACTACATACCTTGCGGAGGATGTGTATGTTCTGCCTCCACTGCCTGAGGCTTTCCAAAGCCGGCTCCGTCTCAGTTCCCTGCCGCTCCAGAGCGAAAAGGCCGTATCTGCTGAGAATATGATCAAGTTCTCGCTTCTCCCAGACGCCAGGCGTGGACATGATCTGAACCAGATCGAGACCAGCCAAGAGGACGATTTTGGCACTTTTCTTGGTCCCGTCGTCACACTCGATGCCTCCCATGACTTCGTTGACCTCGTAGTTGACATGGTCCAGCACTTGAGCTGTTGGGATAGTTGTTGGACTCCCAGCCTCCCAGGGGTCGACTGTTGGCCAATCGTACTCATCCTCTGCCGCGAGCTTGCACATCTCGATGCGATGATGAGCGGGAGCCAGCCCCTGTTTCTGTGGAAGAGGTGAGCGCGGTCGTCGATGGAAGGCCATGAATTCGAGGCGCACCCTGTAATCGTCAGATACTAGAGGCCGTTAGTTGACATATGGGTCGACACGTGGGGATAACGCAACCTACCAGGACTAAGAACCCCTTCTACAACTTCGAAGCCTGCGAGGCATTAGTAATGAAGCCGGTTGCAATACGAAAAATGGGCTCCCCCGCTGGTGTCGCATAGTCTCGAGCTACTCCGGCAAAGCGTTAGCGACCGCTAGTAGTGCAATCTTGTTTGGCGATAGCGCACTCTTAAACATCCCTAGATGTGCTGTAACGTATGTTAGCCTTGTCTCTATTTCTCTAGTTAGGCTGTCAACCGGTTAGGACGGATAGGATCGAGATCGAGGGCCATGTCTTTGGTAATGGGGGAAACTTTATTCGCCAGTCTACAGGTGAGAGTATGAAGGACAAGTTGACCGATATGAGCCGCATGCCAGCAGCACCAACGGTAGATGATCTTTTGGACATTTTGCGAGCCCTAGCTCAAGATGTCAGGTCTTTAATGCCCGAAGAATCTTGAAAACCCATGATACATACGGTCTGAGGGAAACCTGTGCCCAGTAGTCGTATGATCCTCGAAGTAAGCATGCCCGTGTTCCATGTTGATTCTAGTGGATGTGGCGATGACAGGTGATGTGAGCCCAGCTGTCAAGCCCGAAAGCTGAGCTATCGTTTGATCGCGTCGAGCCACACTGAGCTTGCCGGGAATGTATGTGTCAGCTGAAGTTGCGAGCCATGATGGACACGTCGTGTAAAACTCCGCGAAAGAGACATCTCCGGTTCTGGACAATGGAAGCGTCGTCGCTGGAGAAACAGTCAAGTTCCTTTGGACGTCTAGAACATATGGATACCTATCTACAGTACAGACCAAACCAGATTAGAGAGTTTAGTAGAGATTAACGCAAGGATCTGAAGCTTAATACACACCAAAGGTTGGGTGAGGCTAGTACAGCCACAGGTTCCTTGCGTCGGAGCAAGCCTTAAGCAGGTTCTAAGTGTATCCATAGCTCGGGACTTTTTACCATGTGCTCCCATGGTGAATGCGAATATTTCCGGTGTCGACACACTCCTTGGAACCTTTCCTGGCCAATCATGACACACGCAAGAGGGTTTCTGCGTTTCCATGCATCGTAAGCGGGCCAGTGGATTTCGCAAGCATGTCCGTTAACAGAAGTCTTCAAGATCCACCGTGTCCTGGCCAACATGTCACATTTCACTCATCCTGAAAGCAGTTCAAGTTTGGGTCGTGCAGGTCTCGTCGATTATTAAGGAACGCCAACAAAGCAGCATAAAATAGCCCAAGGGTCGAGACCGACCCCGGCCTCCACTCACACCCCTCCCCCTTTCTCCAAAGTCCCTCTTCATTCTGCACACGCCACCAAGGTGTGATGGGTCACCGACCTCGACCCGGGCCTTTGGAACCCATTCCCGAGAGTTCTAAGACAGCACCGGGCTTCCCGCCTTGCGTCCGGGCCCACGTGCGGTCAGGTTGAGCTGTCTCCGCAGGGTGAATTGATAAGCCGCCAACCCCAGGATGATGGCTTCGACGGGCACTAGCAGCACCGAGAGGGCCACGCCAGCCTGGCTCTGCTTGCAGAGCGTGTCAAAGTGTGGCTGCGTCGTCATTGCGATGTTCTCCCACCGGCACGACCAGCTTAGCAGCGTGTCGACCTCGGCGGACGCGTTTACCGCATAAAAGAAGGTCATGGAAATGATGGCGGCGATCAGAGCCACGATTGGTGGCCCGAACGCAAGAGTCATTTCAACCCCAGTCTTGTTGCCCATCTTTTTCATCACCACCGTTAGTCCAGAGACGAAAAAGCAAGCAGATGGGGTTCGGTGCCTTACAGTTGGGACTTTGCTGGCGACCAGTGAGATGGCATTAGCCACCATCACCAGGGTGCTCCCGACCACCAGGGCCACCGTAGGGCGCAGGTCAAAGTTGGCCGGCCACAGGGGGAGCAGGAAATCGCCGGGGACATGCGTGGCGTTGTAGACGGCGATCGAGTCTGCCGAGACACCCAGGATGGTGATGCCGGCAGCGAGCCCAAGAACCGTCAGGCCCAGCCTCGCGCTGTCAGTCAGACGAAACATGCGAGACTTGGACTCGAACTGGGCATCGTCCATGTCGGCCTCGAAATTGGAGCCGGCTGAGATCTCCGTCTTGGAGCCCGTAGAGATGTGGCTAAGGGTAGGATCCATTGTCACTAGATCGACTAGAGGGACTGATTGAGGAAAGGTGCTGGAAGCAAGACGACGAGGAAAAAGGAAACCCGAGACCCGCCCGAGGGAAGAGACAAGAAGGAGACGAAAGGAAAAAGAAAAGGAAATCAAGGCGTAGACACAGAGAAACTCCGAGTTGTTGACAGAGAAGGAGTCGTCAGTTCATGGGGGATCACAGATACAGATATATACACATCTGGGGAACCATCAATTACCGCTCTTCGTCAAGAGCCGGCGCTCTCTAAGCGATCAAGACCAGCACCATGACGTCCTCAACACCAATGGGATCGAGCAGAGGATGGTGATAGCACTGAAGCGCCCATGCGAGTAATGCAGGCTAGGCGCGCTGACCGGCAGTATGTATGTCCTAAATTGACTGCAACCTCCCGTTCCGTCAATGTGAGAGATTAGCATCGAACCGTGTTGCGGGATTGGCTGGGCGATCATCGTTCACAGTCGGCACGATTGTGAGGGTGTTGGCCGGGCGCTTAGAGTAGAGATTGCCCAATCAGAGGCGGCCAAGCTTCCCCGAGATGGTTGGCACCCGCAACTGTTTCAGTCCTCGTCAACCGTTGGCGCGAGCGGCTACGTACGTCCGTTGTGAAGAGGAACAGGGAGATGGCCAACTAGCGGCCATTGGAGTTAATCCGTCCATTGAAGGGGTCGGCCGCCGTGCTCAGCGTTGTAGTTGCATTGCATAAGAGGTTGTTTGTGTGAGTGGACCGTCACGAAATGACTCCTCTGCAAGTTGAAGTTGAAAGCGGACCCTTGAATCGATAGTCACATGTCTGGGCACATGACCCAGGTTGGACAAGAAAAGATAAGACAAGACAAGACAAGCCACAGGTGCCAGCCACAGCTTGGCAGTCAGTGCAGGTGCACGTGAGCGACTTTGAGAAAAGTTTGGTGATGCAGAAGGTGCAAGCCCATCAAGCCCATGGTCCTTCTTTCAATTCAAAGGAAGCCACAATGTGGACCCCGAAAATCTTCGGTCAGGGTATCATCTCCTACCTATCTACCTACCTATGTAGGAACGCAATGAATCAAACAATATTCGCAATGCAACGTCCTTTCTTTCAGCTCTGCGGATACAGTCCTCTTTACGGGACAGGGGGCCTGCCACCCAAGAGTCGTTCTGCAGCAAGTATCCGAGATGAGCCCTGTCGGCTTGCTTTTGCCGGCTAATGACGATGCGATGCTGCCTCTACTGCGTATCAACCGTCATGATGCCTTGCCTTTGGGAGCCTTGCTTGTCGCATGAACCCTACCCGGGCACATTGATGCGGCCGTCTAACAATACCTATTTCCATACAGACTACCGACACGGTCATGCGGCGCAGCAGCAAGGATCGAGGAGTCGAGCCGGCAGAAAAAGCACCGATGGATGCCAGCAGCTGTTTCACGATGAAGGGCTATGGCTACGCTGAAAATATGATCAACGAGCACCATCGATGTTGGCACAAGTTTGACGTTTGGCATGTGCCAAGATGGTCAAGCTTGGCCTGAGCTTTGGAGCTTGTTGATGAGAAAAGAGGTTGCTCGCTGTGAGGCGCTACGGATGATCGACGGTGCTAGTGTCTTCGCCGGTTGTGGTTAGACCATCAGACCAACCAGGACAAGGACAAGGACAAGGACAATGAATTGGGAGCAGCGTCCAGGAACCCAGCGTCTGGGCGAGGGCTGCTGATGTTCACTGATCAGTAATCGGAATCCAGGGTATCCGTGACACAGAAGCAGGGGCATGGCGAAGCTGAAGATTCGGAATCCTCCAGCCGGCAATAGAACCGGCACTTGATGCGTCTTTGGAGAAGCAAGCAAAGGAAATCCGAGACTGACTGGATCCGATCATGATACCTGGAGTCTGAAAACCATTGGCGGACTGAGAACGACCGAACACTGCATCCAAAGAGACCCTCTGCGTCCCGACCTGTTACACATTAAAGACCCAAGAAGGCTCCATGCAGATCAGATGCAGCTTTCATCAACGCCATGCTCGAATCCTCCAACGCCCCACCTCTCGAACGCGGACTCTAGCCTTTAGCTCCAGGCCAGGCCAAACCAACCCGAGAACAGGATGACTTGGGGGCGCCAAATTATGGGGATTTAGCGCTTCTGCCCGCAGCGACCGGAGACAACAAGCAGAGGCAACGGGAAACAAGTGGTAGAACCCTCCTCCCACAGGCGGCCTAATGCAATCTTGATGTCCTGCAGCTGTCTGCAACCAGGACATGAATGGATGTCAATTACGGATGCGTCCCGGGTTGATGGTGATTTTCGCCTCACCTCTTGATCTCTGGACGAATAGAGTTCTTCTAGCCCGCTGTCGATGTCCTTCAAGGGCCCCCGACCACTCCTGATGCTCCGCGAATGCCATGGCTGGAGTTGAGTCCTTTGGGCCTTGATGCTCGAAAGTTGACAAATAGATGACGGATTACAGTTGGGGATTGGGTCTGGAGCAGTGAACGGCATGTGGATAGGATACCCGTCAGTCAAACGTCCCGCACCGGCGAGGGCGAGAACATAGGAAGCAAGACCATTTGCGGATCAATGCACCCCTCGGTGTGCTAGGGACGCCAGATTGGGACAAGACAGATGTCGCATTCAGATCGGAATAGCATCCTCTGAGAGATCATGTGCGTATGGGGGTTGGGCAAAGGCCATGACGACACACGATGGGCAAAGCGTACAGTAGCCCGAGGAGAAGCTCCGAGGACTTGGATCAACGGCGACAGCGCCATCCGCGCCATCCGTCTGGGTACGATGTGCCCAGGGTTGACAAGGGAGGGCTGCGAAGATTTTTTTCTTTCCTTTTTTTTTTTTCTCATGTTGACCAACAACATGTTGAATCGACGGTTCAAGGGCGAAGAGAACCATTCATAAGCAGGTCTGGTATAGGGCAGGGATCCAGGACCCTTGTCCTTGGAGAAATGTGATTTCTTCACGGGATATCTTGGAGGCCAAGACGTGCTGGGGCGAACAGTCGTGACGATTGGCCAAGGAATATTCACATTTCTGCATACTTCGGCCTGTTGAATCCGTACGAGAAAGAAAAAAGCATCTTGATGAGAAGGATAACCGTTTTCGGAAACCTCATGGCCGTCATCGCTTCTCGACCGGACGTGGTTGTCCTTACACCCCAGGGTCTCCCGCACAGTCCACAGCAAGATCAGTTCTCCTCGAGGCCAGCCGCGGGCTCGGCTCGGGCGCGGATCAAGCGAGACACAGGGACGAGGGATGACACAAAGCGGATAACTCTGTAAGTGACAGGAGTTATCAAAGACTGTGGCTGCCATGCATCCAGCATGGCATGGGGCACGACCGACGGACGGGGACAGATCCATCCCATCCCATCCCATGGGTCCATGATCCATGATCCATGACCAATAGCCCACCGGACACTATTGTCCTTGAGATGTTGAGATTTGAATCCCATCCATGGAAAGGGAAGAAAGGTTTGCGCGTGGTCAGCCACAGCAAGGGTCTCGCTGTGCTCTGGGACCAGTTCTAAGCTGAGAGCGGTTCAACAGCGCGATAACACGTCTGCACCCCCCGGCCCTCCGGACCCAAGCAGTCGGTTCTCGTGTCTGGTGTGCCTGGCGTTGGGTGGGATTGCGGCTTTCCAGCTGACAGGCAAGACAGACAGCCTCGGGCAAGGTTGATTGATGGGAGCATGGGTGTCGGACATGGGAAATCTCTACTGCAGCTGAGCTGCGTTGCACACACTCGATACTACAGTACATACAGCAGATTGATTCCTTCTGGCAGGCAAACGAAAGCTGTTGTCATCGAGTCTGGAACCCCTCGACAGGACGACACTCCCCCGGCAACTTACACATCCATGCCCCGGGGCTGGGCTGGGCTGGACTGGCTGGACTGGGGGGCCGTCGGGCTTGGGCTTGGGGGGCTTGGGGCTAAAGGGGGGGCTTTTCTTGGGTCTGTCCTGGTCAATTGTTAGGGACATGACATGGGTAGGTAGGCGTGGATGTGGGATGAGCATGGACATGGACATGGACATGGACGAGGGTGTGAGTGTCAGCGATGTTCAAGCACTCCCTCGAGTCCCTCCATCGTCATTCACGCCCTCATCCGTCCATTGTTTGTTTGATTGATTATATTAGTACAGCGTCCTCGGTCAGCCCTGCCCCTCCTTGTCTCGATCTCTCCTCATCTTGTCCGACTTGTTCTTTGACGCCAGCATCTTTGACATTGATACTCCGTCATTGGCGTTCTTATACATGATAGACGACTTGGCTTTCAATACACCAGCACACCATCACGATACCACACTTGTCACCATTTGCGCTCAGCGACTTACATCTCGACCGACTACAACACGGGCTTCAATTGACGCAGGCATCGTCATTTATTCATACTCGGTTGCGCACATCAACCATGTCTTTTAATACAACATTTCCTCCATCTCAACCGGCCAACGCCTTTGTAAGTCATCCATCCATCCACCACACCAGCGCAACACCACCAATACTGACCTCGACCCTTCTCACTCAGCATCATTTCTACAGGCTTCCCACAGAACTCCGGCTCAAGATTTGGAACTACAACCTCCCCCAGACACGTCTCGTCCCTCTAAGATGCGGTTCTTCATGGCCCAGCTGCTCAGATTCGCTCTCATGGACAGGGTGTACATCACCCACACCCATCCCCGCCAACCTCCATGCTTGCGTCGAGTCTCGCGCCGAGGCCTTGAAGCACTACCAGCTCGAGTTTGGCTTTGCTCGCGGTCCCGGTCAGGTCTTTTTTAACCCTCAATACGATATCCTCTACTTTGGTCCCCGCGATGGCTACATGGCCGCCGACTCTCAGTTCCAGACTTGCATGTCAATGTGCGACCCTGCTGAGCTCGCCACTGTCCGTCGCCTCGCCATCAACGATGCCCTCTTCTGGATTGACAACACCTACCGCTCCATGACTGCCGCCAGTCTTACTGTCGAATTGCTCCGTCGTCTCCAGGCCCGCATGCCTGGTCTCGACGAGATAATATTCGTGCCCCGCGTGGAGGAGTCTCCTGACTCTGTCTCCTACGTTGAGCCTACAATGGTCTACGTTCGCATGGCCCGTCAGATCCAGACTGCTCTCGCGACCCTCTGTGAACAAACTCCTGGCTGGAAGCCGCCTTGCTGGAGGATCCTGCCGCTGAGCGCGTTCCCGCAACCTTACCAGACCATCGGCGCAGCCTGAACCAAGTGCCACTGAAACAAGGTCACATATTCATACAGGGCGCCAGACCCATGCGGATTATACGTTTTATTCAACACGCCACATATCACAGGGACGCCGCTCTTGGCCATGCATGCTTTGGACAAGAGCCTGCCGTTGCTATTAGGCATTTCACGGCCAGCGCACACTGTGATATTGAGCGACAGCGCCGCCATGCGCTTATACCCTCACACACATACACGGCTTCCCGCCCAGGAAGAGGCGGATCATCAGTCGTTCCCGCATGCTACATGCGCCTATCATGGCATTTACTTGTCATTTCCAACCACGGCTTCGCTCTTAATAACAAGATACCAGTATTTCTTGCCTCTGCGTACATGCGAGGCCATACTAGACGGGAGCAACAGGCCCGCACGCAACCGTCATCTTGACGCGAAAAAACGAACACGCATTTTTCGCCCTGGCTAGGGCTGCATCATGAGGGAGACCCATGGCGTTGGGCTTGTCGTAGCATAGAGGCTGGCCTTATAAGAGGCCCGAGGCGTTTCTGGAGTCCTTGAGATTTGGCTTATTTGTGTTTGGGAGCAGGAGAACTGGCGAGGCTTTTTTCTGACAACATGTCACTATGTAAAGATATTTGTACAAAGGCTATACTATACTACAGAGCTATGAGGCTAGGTACCTGACGTCGGTCCGGTGATGCATGTATAACGGATATACCGTTTTTGTTTCCGCATGCTGTCATCCATTCATTCATTCACTCTTCTTCATGTGTGCCCCTTACTTCCTATCACCCAGTAACACCGACACCCAACCACATCACGCCTCGCACACTCAAAGACCGGAAAGAAGGACTAGAAATTCTCATCCCATCTCACTCATCTCACCTATACCGTATCTCCGGGGCACATGCATCACACCGTGCCGTGTCACCCCGACTCAGCCGGAATCCGCTGCTTCACCACCTCGTTGGCTCCGTCACTGCCTACCCCTAACCCTATGCCCTTCCGACGACCCCTGACCAGTGCCTCGAGGGCCCGACCTACAGCTGGCAAGTCGCCGAGCATGGTTATGTGGCCACGTTCCGTGCAGACCCGACCGCCGCGAACGACCGAGTAGCCGTCCGGAAGCATGGCCTCCTTGGCCAGAACGACGCCGTCACCCGGCCGGAAGAGGAGGTCGTCATAAGCGTCCAAGCACGGGATGGCATCGCGGCTGGTCACCTGGGCGGCGTACACGGTGGGTATGCTCTTGCCATACAGCACGGCGTGTGGGGGATATGCGTTGACTTCTTGGTGCGATGGCGAGTGTGCAAGCTCGGAACGGAACTTGCGGATCATGCTAAGGGTTCGGGTTAGGTACTCGAGGTAGCGCTGACGCTCAGGGTCTGAGGGAAGCGGCTCATCTACGTGTGCGCCGCTTCCGTCAAGTTGGGGTGCGATAGGGTTGCGATCTCGGGCAATTGTCGAAGGAGAAGGGGGCTGCTTCTCACTCTTACTATCAGAGCGAGTACGTAACGAGTTCGGGAAGAAAGACGAGAGCGATGACGACGGTGGGCGGTTGTAGGGAGGAAGAGCCGGTTGCATACATGGGCTAAGATGCCACTTGATCCATTCTTGCGGGTCGTAAAAGTTAATTGGGTACTCTTCACCAGTCGTCTTGTTCACAAAACAGAACCCGTCCTCTGGTAGGAAGACAAACGAAGTCCGCATGCTGAAGTTGACGCTGGCGGTGAGGAGCTTTTCGTTCAGGAGCACCAC
The DNA here is from genome assembly GCA_027886205.1 of Fusarium piperis. Classification (NCBI taxonomy): domain Eukaryota; kingdom Fungi; phylum Ascomycota; class Sordariomycetes; order Hypocreales; family Nectriaceae; genus Fusarium; species Fusarium piperis. The sequence continues at coordinate 66,283 of RZGM01000091.1, forward strand.
ATCGCCGTGACGCAGGGGGTTCAGGATGTTGATACACCGTTGGGGCGTTCCGCAGTATAAAACCCCTGAGAAGAGATCCGGCCGTTGGTTCACGGCGTGCCGTGTTATGAGGCCACCCAAGCTGTGGGAGATAACGAGGGCCCCTCGGGACTCGATAGGAGTCCCTGGTCGGTTCGAGGGCAACTTTTGAAGGTATTCCTGCAGCTTCCGAGACAATAATGGCGGGCTTAGTCTCCAGTCGTAACCATAGTCCCATATACGTAACTTCCCCGATCTGGCGTTATCGCAAGAGCGCAGTTTCTTGATAAACTTTCGAGAAATGTCGACGGGTCCAATGTGTTTCAACATCCCATCAGGTTTGATAGTTTCCTCCATCCTTTCCTCATCTTCGTCTTCTAAGCCCACTTCCAAGTTGACCTTTCGCATGTTCAGGCCGAGTTTCACAGGTGCCCAGACCTGTTGGTGAGGCGCCTCAGCTGACCGTAGAATCGATCCTCGATAACCACCCATGATGACGACATCGCCAGTGAGGCTCTCCAAGACCCGGTCAAGAACGGTCGATCCAGATCCATCTTTGGAGGAGGTGCTATTTTCCTTGGAAGGGCGGCTATGGGTTCTATGAGCGTCAGAAGAGTCGACTGCACTGAGAGACAGTGTCGATCTTCTTGCTTGGTTATAAAGCTTGGGAAGACTAGGCATCTTGAAATTGGGCACATCAGGAAGGCTGTCCCTTAACGCCATGAATCGAATGTTGACCATTTCGCGGACATCCTGAAAGCTTTCATCGTCGCCTAGAGAGGAAGTTCGGGATAGGCTGTGGTAAAGAAGACTATCATCAGAAGTTACTCGGCGTAGAGCCCTGGGGCGTGATGGAGGCACTGCAAGCGGAGCCACTCCCCGGACCTGATGCGGAGAAGGCCTCGGTCTCGTCTGTGAGAGAGTGGATGAGTTAGGAGGAACTCGAGGTGACTGGAGGCGGGTCGTGGCCTTGTCGCTAGAATTTGAGAAGAACGAAGTAGGCATAGAAGGTAACAAATGAGATGGCGGACTGAGGGAGGGTAGGGCCTTCTGGAGCCTTCTCAATGCCTCTTGTCCTGCCGACCTCGATCGGTTTCGGGCTGGGCTTAGAGCGCTTCCCAAGACGCTCCCGGATGCTCTGTTTGAAGATCCCTTGGCCGGGGATGGCCTTGGCTGGGATTGCCACGGTGAAGGTAGAGGATGGCTTGACGGCTGGCCAGTCGATAATTGCCTCGTGGGACTGGGCAGAGGGATAGAATGTGGTATTTGAGGCGCTGTCTCGGGCGAAGATGAGAGCTCAGGACTGGTGTCACCATTTCCATCCGCAGGACCATCAAACGGAGCTCCTCCACTCTTGTCCAATGCCAGGACCTTTTCGATAGTGGGTGTATTTTGTGAAGTCAGATGCCTGGCAACTGCACTTAGGGCTGGTTGTAGGATAGCCTCAGCCTCATCCTGGCTACGGATAATCGAGTCATCATCTTGAATGTCCAGAGCCTCCAAAGCCTGAGTGTTAGGGATAGACTCGGTCGGGGGACAGGTAGCCATGGTTCATCGAGTCCAAATTGGCGCAGGTTCTCTAGTCTCGACCAAGGGGCAGTCAATGTCGGGTTACAATTGAGCGGCAGGCTGCAGAAAGGGCCGAAGATAGTCCAAGGGCAATCCGTCGAGCGAGGAGGCCACAAGTTGTACTTGGACAAGAAGAGCAGAAGAAGGGACTAGCAGAGAGAAAAAGAAGAATCGTCAGACATGGTCCTCTCTCCCTCGGCCAAAAACGCGGTGGATCTTGTCGAGTCTGCCCGAATTGAGACGCAAAGCTTGTGAATGGTAAGGATTTGGGCGGCTGTGTAGGCCTGTTCGGAACGTCCGGGCGTGGATGGATCCAGGGCCAATGGTTGGTGTTTGGTGTGTCTCTGTCGTTATCGTGAGGGTGTGTCGTGGTAGAATGGATTCTGTGCTGAAGAGGAGACTGCTCCTTTATACAGTGGGATATTTGAACACTGTCCTTTTCAGAAACCGGGGGACTGCGAGCTGGCAATTATCTTCAAGCATCAGCCTTGATCATCACCGAATTGATGAGGTCATGGTGTAAGCGACGGAGCCAGCGGAACGGGGAGTTCGGCACCAATTGGGGCCCGAGAGGCGTCTGGGGAATCGGCGCTTGGCATCCGGAGGCGCTGGATGGCCCCGTTAAGAGGCAGCGCGGGACGATCCATCGCATGTAGTGTTTACAGTAGCAGAGTTGCTGCTGTTGAAGCTGGCGATGTCAAGGTTTCAAGGATAAGCAAGCGTGACCGTGGTGTGCGATGGGATGGGGGTTTCCCCGTACCCAAGTGCGGCGCCTTCCCTGTCAGCGGCTTGTTGGAGCCGTTGCGTTGGAAAGCACGAAGACATGTCAGCTCCTATTCAGGAAGGAGCCATGCGACCAAGCCCAAGAGGTTCAGGCTGCTTCGGCAGGGGCAGGCATGTGATCATGGACCCTCAAATTCGTGGACCCTTACGAGGCCCCGATCTCCATCTTTCATGGCCAAGAGAATAGTCAAGAATGGGTCTGGTCTCGTACAATGGTTGCGAATCCATCACGAGAATACGACGAGCGAGTGCTACAGTGCAGCACAGCAAAGTACAGCACAGTAGCTGCGACAACATCCTCAAAGTAAGCCCCTTGCAGGTTGGAGGATTATCAACTGCATCACTCCCAACGCCCGGCGAATGAGAGTCTCTCCACTGCCAATCAATCCGCCCTGCTCACTCCAGCTCTTCTTCCTCTGACCAACCATTGACGTCGAGTAACATTCAGCCTCATAGGTCATGACCCTGTCCGCCTGCCCAAAAAAGAAGTCACCAGCCACCCGTCGCCGTTGATCGGTGGTTGACCGGTGAAGTGATCTCCGACGTCATCCAACCTCCCGCCGACACCTCCCCCACGCCCACGGCATCGTCTCCATCGGCCCCGGTTACCGGCCCCGACACGGCCCGGATCCTTACAGCGACTAACCGCCCGTTGTCACATCATGATCATTTTTCACCGATTTCGCTGTCAATGGGCCCGTAGTCAGTCGTTCGTTTGAGCATCATTTCCCTCGTCCACGCCTGCCTGTTCGTCAACATAAAAGCGCCGACATTGATCAGTCAGGTTGGTGAAGCTCTCCCGTATCCAACATGTCGACACTCCAACCTCGACCTCCCTACTCGGATGAGGAGCTCAACACCCTCTATCCCCCTGAGCTGCGCCTCCAGCTCGTCCAGATCCTGCTCCGCCATGGTGAGCGCACGCCGATCACTGCTCGCCTTCAATCGACCGGGCTTCCTCCATTCTGGCCCTACTGTTCTGCCGCCCGCCGTCTAACGAGCGTCATCCTTGACCCCTCCGCCGCCACTTCCGATGCCGGGTCTGCCGATGACCCGGGCCTTACTGCTCTCGAGTGGAAGCGCCGCCTCGAGACCTTTGGACCCGATGATAACCCCGTGATAGCATCCGGCCGCAACGGCGAGCTTGACGCGATCTGCGACATGGGCATGCTGACCGACCGCGGGCGCGAGACCACCTATGCCCTGGGCCAGCGCCTCCGGCATCTCTATATCGATCGCCTTCATTTCCTCCCCGATACCCTCGCTGCCGAAGCCGACACCTCCTCCATCTACCTCCGGGCAACTCCCGTGCCTCGTGCTCTCGAATCCCTCCAGCAAGCCTTTTATGGCCTCTACCCGCCCTCCGCCCGCGCCGCCGGCCTGCATCCTCCAACCATCCTTACCCGGTCACCCGCCGACGAGACTCTCTTCCCCAACGATGGCAACTGTCGACGTTTTGCTGCTCTGGCCCGTGCCTTTGCTAAGCGGGCAGCGGAGCACTGGAACGACTCAGAAGAGATGGCCTACTTGACCAAGCGCATCGGCCGTTGGATGCCCGAAGAACGCGTCGCCGTGGACTCTCGTCCGCGGCTGAGCGGAATCATGGACACCATGAATGCTACTAAAGCTCACGGCCCGGCTACACGTCTGCCTGACGAGTTCTACGACCCAGAAGTCAAGCGCATCATTGAAAAGATCGGTGTGGAGGAGTGGTATGCCGGCTATAAGGAGAGCCAGGAGTATCGAACCTTGGGCATCGGAGGTCTTCTTGGTGATGTTGTCGCTCGAATGGTCGGAAGTACCGAGCACTCTGCCGCTGATGGGGAGTATGAGGTGGCTACGAGTAAAGTGACTGCTTCTACCACACTCCCGCCTATTCGCTTCGGCCTCAGCGGCTGTCACGACACCACACTTGCCGCTACACTCGCTAGCTTGGGAGCCTTCAACGAGGAGGCCTGGCCCCCCTTCACGAGCCACATTGCTGTTGAGTTGTTTCACCATGTCGATCAAGGCGCAACTCGGCCGTCCGTGGCCCCAAAGCCAAGCGGCGGATTCCTATCCCTCTTTGGCTGGGGTAGCAAACAACCGTCAACTGCTGGTACTCCGCCACCAGGTATCGGGCGCAAGAAGACCCCCAACTTGAGCGATGATGAAAAGAAACGGCTGGAAGGCTACTACGTCCGTCTCCGATACAATGACCGCCCGGTTACCATCCCTGGCTGCAAACCCGCCGGCAAGCATTTCGACGGGGACGAGTCCTTCTGTACCTTGGTGAGTTATCTCATGCCCCATCTGGCCCAGGATTGGCCATAACTATTGTGTACATGTTGCTTACACAACAACTCTTACACAGGAAGCCTTCAAGGCTATTGTTGACAAGTTCACTCCTATCGACTGGAAGAACCAGTGTCGTTCCAATCTCAGAGAGCCTACGTTTCCACCCAAGCCAGAGCCTGCAGGATATTAAAAATAGAGCTTAACAGTACAGAGAAAGAGAAAACCAATTATTGATCTAGACCATTCTGTCGGTTCAACATTGGGGGGTTTAAGGTGTTGGTGAAATAGACACAAGCATCGTTGCGTTAGTTGGGCGTTGGTCCCTGTCAATAATAACCAGTGTCTGATACACATGCGAGGCCTCCACCAAATATGAGGTCAACCTGCATCAGATACATCATATGCACGATAAGAGACAATGATGATATAAATGACCATATCCTGATCTGCGTTCAAGACTGTAGTAGTGCCTAACCTGACCAAATACTCCATAATAGACATAAACGCAGGTGATATATCCTCTCATCCATCCCAAGCTGAATCTCATTCAGCACCTCCCATCCACACGTCTCATCTCAACCATCCATGTGCACCCCCTCTTCTACAAGGGGAGTATTAGCCACAATTGCCTTCTCTTCTGAACGCTCTCTTCTAGCGGTGAGCGTAGTACCAGGAAACAAAGACGAAACCGTCCAAAGGGGTAAATTATCAAGAAAAAGGGAAATCAAAGAATGAAGGTGTGTAAAGCCCAAGCAAAAAGGACAGGACGCACCAAATGTGCGTCAATTACAACGTTTAAGCAAGTTTTTCGTTCATTCTCGCCAGCGCAGAGACTGAATGTGTAAAGATGCACAAGCGTCATTAGTTGGCAACCTCCTCCTCAACCCATCCGTTCAGACCTCCTTGGATGGCGAGGCCAAACCCAGATCCCATGCCGCCAAAGCTGGCCTGGTAGTGGTGGCCACGTCGCTCGTTCTCAGCGCCAGGCATGCCGTTGGGGCTATTGCCGCCATTCTCAAAACCAGGAGCAAGCACCGGAAGGCTGACTGCCCGGTTGTGTTGGCCGCGAGGGCCAGGAGCCAGCATACCGCCAATGGTTGTAGCACCAGAGGTAGCACCGTTAGCAGGGTAGCCGTTGGAGATGCTCGCCGACTGGCCGTGGCCCGAGATGGGGACCTGTTGGGGAACGTCGAGACCTAGCTCACTGGGGGAGGGCTGTGCTGTGCCAAACAGGGCGCTCTGCTGAGCAGCAATCTGTTGTTGTTGGTGATGTTGCTGCTGCTGAGCTTGTTGAGACACCTGGTTGAGATACATGGTCAGGGGGTTGTTGTTGGCATTGAAGAGAGTGGCCGACTGCTGAGGAGTGTTGGCATTTGTGGGAGAGCCGCTGTTCTGAGACCCGTTAGGAGGGGGAGAGGCGACGCCATCTCCGCGAGGGGATTGCGACTGTTGCATCTGACGGGGCGGGTTGCCACAGCGATCCTTTCCAAAGTTGACCTTGAACTTCCTGTACTCCTCCCTTCCTCGGATAGCCTCGATAGCCTTGATGGCGTTGGCAATGTTGGTGAAGTTGACAAACGCACAGCTCTTCTCTCGGAGAGTGTTAACAAGCTCGATCTCGCCATACTCGGAAAAGTCCTGTCGCAGGCGCTCCTCAGTCCAGGTCTCGTCAAGGTTGCCGATGTACACGTTTCGCGAAGCACCACCGCTGACGGCAAGGGCAATGGCCGGAGGGAGAGCACCCGAGTGCTTACCCCAGCCGATCTTGAGGCGTCGGTTGTGAATCATGAGACCCTGAAGGTTGCTGAGGGCGTAGAAGGAGGCAGCGGCGGTGGGGTCGATGAAGGTCACGAAGCAGATGTGCTTGTCGGGGATGTAGCGGATATGGTGGAGTAGACCGCCTCTGACCACATTGCAAATCTCCTCAATGGTCGTCTCAGGGTGAATGTTGCCGAGATAGATGGTTCGGTTGCCAAGGTTGTTGATGCCCCCAGCAGTGGTGGCGACAGCCGCTGCAGCAACAGACTGCTGAGCAAGAGCGTTCGAGATCAGATCACGGTCAGCGCCTGTAAGCATGTGGGCGTAACCGGGAGCAATGCCCAAGTACTGAGCCGCGTTTTGCTGCTGTGTCTTAGAAACGTAGGCACAGCGGTCCTTGCCATAGTAGACGCGGCGAGGAGCCTGCCACTTGGGCTCCTGAGGGAGTTGAGAGACGGCCTTGATGGCATTGGCAATCGAGAGGTAATGGACAAAGGCGATATTCTTCTCGCGGACAACCTTGATGGTGTCAATGGCGCCAAACTTGCCCAGATCCTCACGTAGCTCCTCATCGGACACCTCCTCGGGCAGGTTGCCCAGGTACACGTTTCGAGAGGCACCCGACTGCTGGACAGCCAGAGCAACCGATGTAGGCACTTGGGAAGGCTTGCCCCAACCAACCTTGATATCCTGGCCCTTGATGCAGAGCTTTTTCAAGATGGCATCAGAGTGGAAGTGGGTAGCGGAGCTGGCATCCAGGAACGAGATGAAGGCACAGTTCTTGTCAGGCAGCAGGCGGACCGACTCGATCTGGCCGCTGCGGACGTGGCCAAGAATCTCCTCAGCGCTGGTGTCAGGAGGAATGTTGCCCAAGTAGACGGTTCGGCTGGTTCCAGTGACAACGCCAGATCCCATCGAGACGGGCGACGTAGGAGGGAGAGGAGCCTGCATGCTGAAACCGCCAGTGGGGGACTGGGGCGGATAGAACTGAGGAGCGCCGTAGGTGGAAGGAGAAACTATACCCTGATAAGACTGAGGCGAGATGGTCTGCTGAATGGGGCTAGAGATGCCATTCTGCTGCTGGTTGTTTCCTTGCTGGGGCTGGAAACCAGGGATACTCTGGAATTGAGGACTGGCGAAGGCAGCGGGAGTACCGGGCTGGAAGGGGCTACCAAGGAGCAGCTGCGAGGGCAGAAGAGGAGTGAACTGCATGTCAAATGCAGTTCCCGGGGTGGCCATGTCCGCTCCATTGTTGGAGGGCTGCTGGGGCATAGGCTGAGGCTGCGTGTTGATGGCGGGGATGTTGCCTCGTCGGGGGTGTCGTTCGGCAAAGCCCGAGATGTTGGAGTTGAAGGCGCCATGGGAGAAGCCAGTATCGCTGTTGGAGGGCTTGGAGGCGTGGCCGAAGCGGTTGGCAGGCCCGCCGTTGGGGGCGCCCTGGCCAACGGGTCCGTTGAGATCTTGCATACCGAGCAGATGAGGGGGGACGAGCGAGTCCCGCCCGACGTGCGACAGAACAGCCGTTTTGAAGATTGGAACGTGCCCAAGTGAGGCACGGAGGGAGCTGCGAAGTTGGGAGGATCGTCCGGCTGAATGGTTCAGACGGTCCGAGGCTCGGTGTCACTGGCTGCTTAGCAGTATCTGGTCTTCAGGGGGAAGTGATCTCGGCTAAGCTGCTTGGAGCGGCTTATGGGTCTCAGGAGCAAAGGAGAAGCAAGCAATTGGGTTGTGCAAAATGAAGCTGATCAAGTCGAGAATTATCAGGTGCGTCGGCGTATCCAAAGGCGAATAGGACGAAGCAGCTTTCGAAGTCAAAGGGTCGTTCCAGGAAGCGACCGTCTAGTATATATCGGTATCGAATATGAATAGCTTCGGCCGGGTGGTGGGAGAACCGTGAGGCGAGGCTGAAGGGTCAAAAAATAGGTAATCGGTGGTAAGAGTGAGTGTATCGAAGAGTCGAACGAGAAACGCAAAGCACGAGAGTGCGTGGGCTAGGATGACATCCAGGGGAAAGTCGAGCAGTTGATCAAAGTATTAATAAAGCAATACGGCCAGAACGAGCGTCGACGAAGTCGAAAAGTAGGGTCTCAAGAGAAGGAAGAGAGACGACGCTGCATCTGATGAGGAACAGCGAATGCCCCAGATGATGATTCTAGCGACGAGGAGAAGAAAAAAGGGACAAGAGTCGACGTCGGTGAGTAGACGACACGAATGTGGAGGGAACGAAGAATCAAGAGAGAGAGAGAAGGGGACGGATTGGGATGTCGTCCACCTTGACTTCCAAGATCGGGGGACCAGGGGACCAGTGGACCAGGGGACGGACCACAGGGGGTGAGCCTCAGGCCGACAGGCGAGCAACGGTAGGAAATAATGCAAGGTAATAAGGCCCAAATGAAAAAGAGGCGCCAGGGAGGGAGAGAAAAGGCCAGACGACCAGGTGGGTAGGGAATGAGGTGGAGGAGGGTCGGTGGGTGGGTGGAGGTGGAAGAGAAGGGGATATGAAATGAAGAGGGAAGAGAAGAAGAGAATCGAGGCAGAAAAAGAAGAGGAAGGGCGGTAAAGAGCACAAAGAGTCAGTGAGAGAAAAAGAACAGAAGGAAGCTGCAGCTACGGATGGATCAAAGAAAGGAGGAGACCAAGACAGAGCAGCAGCAATGGAGCAGCAGCAGCAACGAATGCAACAATGATACGGCTACCAACCAGGAAGAGGCGACATGAAAAAGAATCGTGGCCTGGCTGCAGCGAGCACAGGCACTGACAGCAGCAACAGCAGGGCCCCCCAGGATCCAGGAGGCGCTTCAGGAGCACAACCAGAGACGGCCACGCCCACACAAACGAACGGTCGAGGCTAAAGAAGCTATCGACTAAGACCCAGAAGGCTAGAGGCTAGAGGACAGAGGCTGGAGCCACAGCCAGAGCCGGTGGCGACGACGAGCCGGGAGCGCCAGGGACTGAGCGGCAGGGATTGGTCGGCTCGTGCCAGCACCGCCCAGGGGTGAGAATGAATGGATGGGAGAGTGTGAGCGACAGTCGAGGGACCCAGCTGGTCGATGGTGAATGGTGGCAGAGCGCCTCTGGTGGAGATGGCCACCACGAGCTCTGGGGGAGCATGAGCTAGGCCTTAGCCAGGGGGACGACGGCGACCCAGGGGCTACAGGAGACTCCAGAGGGCTAAGGAGGGCCATTGCCCAAAGGGGGTGAGAGATGGAATTGGCTGCTCCGATAGTTTAATGAGAACGACAGGGATGGCCGCCGTTGTCTCTGGCCATACCTGGATGTGCCGTCTCACGTCGGGGAGCCTTGAGCGCACAGCACACGACACTGCACGGAAAATCATGGGAATTGGGGAAGACGTCGACTGAGTGCCGGATAGGATAGTACCGTGTTTCCGTCGTATCTGATGCTCTGGTCGTCTGGATCTGATGAAAGAGCCCCTTGAGCCCATGTGGGTGTTTCGTTGCTCCTATGCTGGGGCGTTCGATGGTGCCACCCCTGCCAAACATTACATTCATTGTCCTGACGGAAACCCTCACCTCCCTGCCTGTCAGTCAATGTTGGCTTTATTAGACGTGTCGGGAGAATACCACGCGACTAGGAGCAGCATCTCATGGGGTCAGGTCGGGTCATAGACAGAAAGGGATGGAGTGCGATTGATTGCTGGGTTCCGTAGCCATCGTGCGGATATACGATGTACGTATGTAGGTAGGTACGGACGGATACGAAATCTCCGACGATGGGAGCACACATAATTTAAAGTAATATCCAGATTGAAATTGGATCCGATGATGGTTGAACTCTCGAGTTGCGTGTCGTGTCGTGTCGTGTCGGGTTGGGTTGTGCCTGCATGTTACCACCAACTGCACCAAGGCGGGAAGGTACTCTGCATAAGGCCCTTTCAGCCAGGAAGGAGCACTGGAGGCACCAAACTCACCGACAACCTCGTTCGAGCCACCACCCGACGCCTCTAACCTTCATCCAAAACCTTGCACCAGCATCTGGTTGATTCATCTTATTGTCGTGATATTCATCATACCCCTTGCTTCTTCTTGGAAGCTTCCTTCCACGGCGCCTCCCCTCCCCTGCCTAGCCGACCGACCTGCATTTTCTGGACCCCTAAATTATGGCGGGGGGCCTGTGTCTGACGGCGGTCCTCCCAGTTTCTTCGCACTAAACTTGCTCAAATTGTCAATACACCCGGGTCCTTTGAAACGTTCACCCGGCCCCTCTCCCATTGAGCAGGTATTCACTCTCTTACTAACACTGAACCAAGACGAGTCTGTGTCTAGCGGTGCCGTCATGTCTTCTATAGTCGCAGCGAGAGGCCAAGACGATTCACCGTTATTGTGCTACCCACACAGAAAAAACCGGCGTACGAGACGCCCCTCCACAGCGGCAACTTGACACGCAACTGGCAAAGGACACCCCTTTGTTCGACGTCAATATCTGCTCTGGCTGATGGCAAAAGCCTCCTGTCTGTCCTTCCCCGTATACACTCGCAGCCCTAGTCATCATGAAACACGCCCAAGGGGCCAGTCTTGGGGCATGCCCAAACACCATCGCCTCCAGACAGATGGGATCCGATACTATTTTCGGAAGCGTCTCAGGCGTCTCGTAAACGCGCCACCCGCCTCATGCATCTTCAATTGAACCTTCTTGGTTCGCACCAGAGGATTCTATTCAGACTTGGGCCTACCAACATCCACATGTCAGAAACGGTCATGTCCCACAGTCCAACGCTTGGAAGTTGCCGACTTGATACCCGCAGCCACACGGGGTTCCATCTCTCCCACATCCCGCGATACGCCTTGACCAGTTTGTCGGCAGGCTCTAGTGTACCAAGACCGTCGGCTACCAACCCCTGCCACATACGGAGCAGTCCCTTTCTGTCGCTGTCCATTGTCCAATCACCACAGAGAGCTGCTTGGCGTAGCGCAAATGCGTCTCGAGGGCCTATCAGTTTCTCCGACTTGTTACTTTGGTCTGGCAACAGCAGGAGGAGATCACTGCAGCTCACAACTATCATCCGTGGATACCGTCCTCTCATGATGCCATCATCCCTCGCTCGCATCAAAGCACAGTCTTCCCATGACACCTCTCCAAGACAGCCCACAGGCCACCTTTTGGTCTAGGAACTGTCAATGACTTGATTCTTCCCGATTGTTCATCTCAAACCGCTTCATCCTCCAACCACGGGCCAGTTCCCTTACCCCCGCTAAAACACACACATATCCCTTCAATCAGATGTCGCAGCCTGTAGCTAAGTGGCATGCGAACTGGACCTCCTCCACTTCCAGGCCTCCTCTTTGACGACAAACCTAGTTGATCTGGCGTAGTACGATCTGACAGCCATGGACTCGAGACTCTTGGCTATGTCAGAAACAGAGCCCAGATATCCTTGAGGCCGATCGCCTTTGAACTCCCCAGCCCATGGCCTCGCTCTGTCATACACTGGGACCGAAAAAAGCTCAAGTTCGCTTCGTCACCTGAAACGACCTTCAAGTTGAGACCTGGACTGGAATATTCCGTATGGGTCAAGCAATGCGTTTTTTTATTCCTGGAAGCCTTTTATTTAGGCTATATTTCCATCATCGGGAAATCATCCTATCTAGCTAGCTCCTAGCTGCCTCTCCTTGCTTTCATTAACTTATGCCTTGACCTCATCACATCCTTTCACCCCCTCCGACAACCGCCAATGGTCCATGGGCGGTGGGTAATCTGTTGCTTGGTGTCTAAGCGAGCAACTTGTCAGGCCTAGTGTTGTCATAGCTCAGAAGTCTGGGCCAGATAGCCCTTGTCATCATGGCATTAAGACAAAGTGACACCTTGTCAGGTCCAAGTCCAAGATCAGGCCAGAAAAGGCAGCCTCAATGAACTCATCCACCAAATGTTTTACATGCTGTACGGCAGAAGGACAGACCGCCCCTCGACAACTGATACCATTTCCAAGCTTCGAGGTAGTAATGTTTAGGGTGTCTCTCTCTCCGTGGAGACTCTGCAAGTTGACCATTGGTGCTAACCGTAGAGGAGGAAACAGGGAACCTCTATCAGCACTTCAACGAACTTGAAGTAGTATGACTTCTCTCATGTTGAATTCGCATTCTACATCGATTCATAACACCACCCATACGCCTTTCTAACATTGGCACCGTCGTTGCGGCTGCCCCCTCCCGCCCATCATAACTCGTAGACACATGAAACCTTCATGGCAATATCCAGCAGCCATATCGACCAATGTCAGATAAAATATACATCTTGGCTTTACAGCTCATCCTTTCCGGCAGAGCCAGCAGTCTTGGCCTCCTTTCCACCATCAACGAGTCCTCGCTTCACCATGGACGAGATGATCTCATAAACGACTTGAGCTGCAGCCAAGGCCGTCTCCTCTCCACCGTTTTGGTACGCAGGCGACACCTCAACAACGTCAGCGCCCACAAGGTTGAGGCCTTCAAGGCCGCGCAGGATGCGAATGAACTCGCGAGTCGACCAGCCACCAGGCTCAGGAGTACCGGTGCCGGGGGCAAAGGCCGGATCGAGGACGTCAATGTCGACGGACAGGTAGACGGGGTTCTCGGTGCCGAGGACCTTGAGGATGCCGTCGATGATGCCCTTGGTGCCAATGTCATCAATGTCGTCAGCAGTGAAACGGACCCAGTTCTGCGAGGTGTCGTCCTCATTGTCGGCAAAATCGACGCCCGAGAGGCGGGTGCGCAGGCCGGCGTGGACAGAAGCCTCGGAAGACGAGTTGGAGAGAAGGCCCTCCTGGTTGGCCATCCAGAACATGGACCCATGGGTGAATTGAGAAGCCCCCCACCAAGATGGATAGGCAGCCGGGTTCCATGTGTCGAGGTGAGCTGAAAATACATGTCAGTGATATCTCTCACACGGAGGAGTCTACCTCCCTAAACTAGACCAAGCAGTCAAGACTCACCATCGAAGTGCAAGACCTGAATAGGCTTGCCATAAATCTCATTCAGGGCTCTCAGAGCCGGCAACGCCAGACTGTGATCACCGCCCAGGGTCATCAACTTGGGCTTGGGTGCCAGGGAGGATACGGTCTTTCGCCTGCCGAGCTGCTTGAAGGCCTGGGTCATCTGCTCCCGGGCGATGTTGTTGTCAAAGGGAGCAATGCTGATATCGCCACAGTCGACGATCTTGGCCCAATTCTGGTAGGGGTTGATGCCAGCACGAGGGTTGAAGCCGCGGAACGATGTCTGGCGTGCTGAGGCGGAACGGATGGCGCGGGGACCGAAGCGTGCGCCCGGTCTGTAGCTGACAGCTGTGTCAAAGGGGGCACCGACGATGGCGATATCGAAGGGCTCTGTGGGCTCTGTGAGGCACTTGACGTGGTTCAGGTGGGCAAAGGTGTTGATGCCAGCAAAGGGCCACTATTTGGCTGAGTGTAAGCTGAGCAATTCTCACAGAATCTGGCTCAACGAGGAAGACATACCTCATAGCCCCATTTCGCCTCGAGCTCGTCCAGTTCCTCCTTGGTCCATTCCTTGTCGTCATGATCATGAGCGCAGGCTGAAGCCAGCCCTGTCAAGGCCAGCAGGTTCAAGAGAGCTGAAGACTTCATTCTAGTTGCAGTCCAAACTTGTAGTCCTGAAGAAGAAGAGGAGGAGGAGGAGAAGAGAGGGGAGGGAAGAAGAGGGAGACAACGAGGTCTATTATAGTTGTCTGCGTCGTCCAAAGTGGCATGCCCTCCCCCACTGGCGCCGGCGGCCGGCCCCACGAGTCGGGATGGGATCTACTCGAGTCGGAAGGCTTGTCATTTGGTCATACAAGAAGGAAACTCTCCATGTCTACGGTCCCCGCGGGCCAATGGGCTAGAGCTTGACAAGAGGTCTGATGCCGACAGACCACGCGATGATATGGCTTACAGGCTCCCGATTGGCCAATCGCCCAGCGACAAAGCAACATCCCCACGTCTCCCCGCCTCTCGCTCGACTTGCAGAGAAAAAAAAAAGTTGGAGAAGATGCGAACCCGAATGAGGCAGTTTGTTGTCACTTTGACTCCGAGTCGGCATGTCCAGAGGAGGGGCGGTCCCGGGAACGGGGGCCGGAGGTTGGCGGGCTTGCGTCGGGGCTAGGTTGAGAAGGGAAAGTTGACGCGACCGGGCAGGAGACTCCGACCCCGTCCCGTCTTATCTCCAGTCACGAACGAGACGAACCTCCATGAACCCAACGCATTACCGCCGTTGGAATACCTAACAAAGTGACTTGCCCATCTTCAATGCTCCCTTGACACGATTCATGAGCAGCCACAGGTAGCTCTGCATTCATGTAGTACATAGTAATGTCACCAATACAACATCTACCAGCCGTCCACCATGACCGTGACATTCTCCCTCCCATCCCCAACGACATCATCAAGATCCCCCAAGTCTCGAACTACATGTAGTACAAGACCGGCCCGAAATGCGGACATGAGAAATTCAAAGCTCCTTCACTGCGGGATGCCTCACCTAAAAAGTATCTGAGTCTTTTCCCAGCCGGTCCCCATCCACAACATGTCAAGGTCTTGATTCTACACTCACACACACATGATAACAGCAGGCTCTGAGCAAGTAGAAAATACAAACTTTCTATAAAGTCAAGCAAGACGAACAAGACAAGACATCGATGTAAATTGCACCCCAATCGCCAAACTGTCCTATCAAAGCATTCCCACCTGGATGTATGAATCGTCTCCCGTCCACCCTCTCGGTTTCGTTTCTATCCTTTGACCCATCCTCCTACCTCAGAAAACCTCGGGCGAGAAGCAAGGAATAAACAGCGGTAGATCCCGGTCCAAGGAAACTTTAGAGGTTGACGGTGTTGGGCTGGCTCATCATAGAGTCTCCGGCAGACTATGGCCACGCTCAACGGCCTAGGAGAGTCCATCACATACGTCGCCCTCGAAAACCATCGTCTCTTCGTCACGGAACAAGACGCCTGCTCCCCAAGCTTCGTTCCGTTATCCGATCCATATCAAACACAGGATGACCATTCCTTATCAGATCCCATCGCATTCCGTTCCATTCGCTTGGGTCATCCCAATCTAGTCTCGCCGCACCAACGCCAGAGGACTCTCTGCCCGCTACTGCCTACCGAGGCCTTCTTGGCTAATCAACCATGTTCAGGGGAGGGTGAAGAATGGTCCTTGGTCGTGGCGCGGCTGCGGCCTGTGCCTATCCGTTTATAGGACAAGGCACTTGTGTCCCCGAGAGCCGGCCTTCTTGGGGACAGGGGGTTCAAGGGCCGCCACAATGGCCTGCATATATGGTTAGCAGATACTCAAAGTCGCCTATCAACATAGGCATATATCACCGGGCTTTCCCCAACATACCTCATCAAAGACATCCTTAAGCTTGTACTGAGTCAGAGCACTGCACTCGACGTACTTGACCGCACCTAGATCCTTGGCCATTCGCTCGCCGTCCTCCCGTCGCACAGGGGCCATCTTCTGCTTCGACAGCTTGTCCCGGACGCTGGGGTCATCTCTCAAATCCACCTGGGTGCCGACAATCAGGCAGGGGACGCCAGGGCAGTGGTGGCGGACCTCGGGGAACCACTTCTCGCGGACGTTTTCGAACGAGGCAGGCGACGTGACGCTGAAGCAGACGAGGAAAACATCGGTCTGGGGATATGAAAGAGGTCGGAGTCGGTCGTAATCTTCTTGACCGGCGGTATCGAACAGGCCCAGAGTGTATGGCTCATCACCAATCCTACCACCGGTTAGCCCGTCCTAGGTGACCGTGCGTCATGGCATCAAGTGACAATATCTCCAAGTCGGTCGCGCAAATCTGTGACTCGACATGCACTAGGGGTCCATTGCCGCCATCTTGACAGCGAAGAACATCCATTGCATGTGGGGGCGTGACGTGGGGGCTGGCGCAGATCTGATGGGCGTGCAAGTAGGACTCACATTACCGTGACGGCGTAGTTGTCAAAGACGGTCGGGACATATTCGGAGGGGAACTTGTTTGTTGTGTAGCTGATGAGAAGACAAGTCTTTCCAACAGCACCATCGCCGACGACGACGCACCTATCAAGAGAGGAGAGTGGTTAGCTTCTGCAGGCAGCCGAAGAAGTGGCAGGAGGGAAAGGAGATGGCATGCAGAGGCGATGCGCAGGCATGCTCGGGGTGATGCTGTCCAAAGAAAGGCAGCCTGAGCAGGCACAAGCACAGGCAGAAGAAAAACCCAGCCAAGGGCGGCAGGCGAAAAGCGACAAAACTTACTTGATCGTTGCGACAACCGTCATTATTCCTCTCGACAGCTCCTCGGCAGGAGCTCGACTACACTAAGGTGGGATGCAGAGGCTCGAGAGTGATGAAGCTTCTATTGGCGGGCGGGTGCGCGCGCGAACGGTGAGAGGTGAAAGAGCGGGGAGGAAGCGGGAGCGGAGAAGACGAAGTCGTTGTCGGAATCGGAGAGGGTATATCGGAAGATGAGAGGCAGGCAGGGCAAGGCAACGAGAGACGAGTTTGCTGGAGATGGATGGCGGATGGAAATGGTGGAGGTGAGGATGCGGTGGATGCGGTTTGCAGTAGCAAGTAGCGGGTTGGTTATCGAGGTAGGTTGCTTCCTTGCGTTTTGGGTGCTGGTGCAGCAGACAGAGCAGCAGCAGGTGGAGATGGAGAGAAGGAGGCAGTGGTCGACTCGAGCGAGCGATGAATGGATGGAGCCTGACCTGCGCAAAAAGGTGGGAGGCACGGTTAGTTGATGAGCGAGTCGCTGACAGTGGGTAACGTCAAGTTAAGTGGTGAGGTAAGGTAGGCGGTAGACAGGCGGGCAGGTGGCCGGCCAGTGGTGGAAGCCCGTGAGATTGCACGGGAGTGGCAGTGGCAGTGGCAGCAGAAACAGAGGCAGAAGCAGAATTGGCGGGCAGTGGTAGGTCGGTGGTAATAGGTGGGCCTTGCATTTGGGGGGACGGAGTGGACAGCATCAGAAACCAAAAGCAAGCCAGACAGGAAGTGGAAGTGCAAGGCCAGCAGGCAGAAGGACCCGACCAGCCAGAACAGACCAGACCAGACCAAGCAGGGGATGGATGGGAGGGGAGGGGGGTTGGAGCAGCACAATTCCCACGTTTAGCCTAGGTGGGTAAGTACCTAGATGAGGAGGCAGACAAGCAAGCAAGCAAGCAAGCCCGGTAATAATAACTTGGTGACAGAGAGACAGGGACAACCAGCCAAGGCTGTGAATGGTGGTGATGAGCGTGAATGTGATGGGAGAGTAAGTAAGAAGGTGGTACCGTACCGTCGTCCTCTGTTGCTTGTTCAGGTAGACTACCACCAGCCAAGCAAGGCAAAGCTCCAGAAGAGTCGGCCAAGGCCGATTTGCGACGTGGGTATGAGTGGATTCCAGAGTGGAGGGAAGACAACGGCGCGTGTACGTGCGTGCAGAAGTAGACGAGTGAATGAATGAGATGAGATGGAAGGATGGACGAGATTGAGCCAGACGGCGTAGCACGCTGGGATGATGAATGTGATGATGATGCAGCACGGGCAAATGAGTTTCCCCAACAGGCAGCAGAGGAAGGATCAAGAAAATGGAACCCACCAACCTCTCAGTGACAGCAATCAATCAACGTCTATCTCCTCCTCCTTGTAGGACTGATCGTTGAGTAAGTGTACGAGGAACCTTGGTAATGGGCAAGGTGGATGTCGTGCTCCGAGGAGAAAAGGAGCTTGCCCTCGAAGCCGTCGATAACCTGAGCCGAGGAGATAAGTAAGAAGAAGTCTCAGCAACAAGACAAAGCAGGACAGACGGTCAAAGGAACTGATGAACCCCGTGAAGCAGAAGGGGGCGTTCAAGTTGATGAGCCATCCATCCATGCCATGCCATGGAAAACGGGCCCGGGCACGGGCGGACGCGCCTGGCCTGGGCGCCTCTGAAGTTGGAGGCCATGGACCAGGGCGGACATTCTAGTGGATGAGAGCCTCGAGCCCCAAGTGATCAAAGGCCTGTCCCCACCAAGGCTGGCACCTACTAGTGAGCCTGGTAGGTACTAGGCTGGTCCGTCAAATAACTTATCCATGAAGACGGGACCGTTCCATCTCATTAAGGAGCCATGCAAGATGGAGCGAGCTGATAAGACATTTGAATGGACGGTTCACGATTCAACCCGATTTACAATCATCATCACGTTGCGCTCACAGCTTCCGATAATAGCCAGTGATGCTGCAATCACAAGAGGCAGCTAACAATTGCCTCTTTCTCCTCTGTTAGTTATCCATGTCCAGATACCACTAGCTCCTCAAGCTATCAGCAGGACGCCCAGGTATCCTCCTAGCTACGGATACCTACCTCCATCGGAGAAATCCTCTAAACCGGATCGCGTCCGTGACGACCCCCAGACGATGGATGGTGAAAAAACAAAAAAAAAAAACCCCGAGCGTGAACTTGGGGCTCTTTTGGTCCCTTGCAATAACCAACCAGAGCCGCTAAGGGAAACAAACGTGAAACCACAAGTCAGGGGCAGGAGGCAGAGAGAGAAACACCGGCGAGCTTTGGCTTGATTGGCAATGAAAAGCAAGCCCCCAGTCGGCGGTATTACGTCGTGCGGGAGAACCGTGCCCTTGGAAAGGACCCTTTTCGCAGACAGCTAAGGCAGAGCGAGGAATGCTGCAACAAGGCTCGTCGACGTTTGATGACGACATCAGGGTTGGGCGACGTTTGAGCCACCCTCGACGAGAGATGCCACCTACGAACGAATGCTTTCACGAGTGAGTAGGCAAACAACAAAGGGGAGGACTGCAATATGGGCGTCAGCATGGGCTTGAATAGGGGCCAAAGAGTGGACAAATGATGGTCAGTTTTCCCTGGGGGGTGGGCGGGTTGGTCATAATGGGATGGGTTTTGCTCTTGTTGTGCCTCTTTTCTTTGTCGGTGACATGCTTGTCTGGTCCTTGATGAATTTCCAGCTTCATCTGGTGATGCCATCTTTGTCACAGAGACTCACCCCGTTATCTCCAGTTCGAAGCTCACCTGCTTCTGCCACTCTAACCTTGATTGTCCGAGGTCGTCGACCTTCGAGATGAATTCCATCTGATGATGAGAGACTGGGGGGAGGGTTCAGCCTTTGCAAGGAGCTCCCTCTGGTCCATGCCTAGTCCCCTATCTTCCCGACTGACTAACTAACCAGCAGGGGAGACTGCCAGATGGTCCTTGCTCATGTAGACGAGACTGGGCTCATCAGATTGTGTGAGATTGGGGGACGACGCAAACCGCCTCCCGCGTCGAAAAGCAAATTGCGAACCACGCGTGACCGAGAAACACCACCATCGATGGGTCACCTTGCGCTCTGTGCTTCCGGTGAGCCTTGGTCTGGGACAAACTCGCCTCTGCAGTATGGTATACTATGCAACTCGTGGTCAAAGAAAAAGGGTCCTTATCCATGTCATGATCCCATTCTCCTTGAACCAGCAGTAGGACTTGGCCTGTGTCTCTCGAGGCTTCTGGATTACCACCACCCATGACGGGATATGCAATAGCATGTCGGCACTTAGGAGGTACCGACAGTCAGCATTGTCACCACCGCATATTCCATCAGACACAGACAAGCAGAAAGGGATCCCGTCTTAGCCTCGTCCACGCCGGGGAATATCACAGGAGCTAGCCGGACCCAAATCTCGGGATCCAAGACCCCAGCTCCCGCCTCATTCACGTTGCCCATCAAAACACACACGCTCAAGGGTCCTTGTTTCCAAGCCCACTCAAGCTTCAGCCCAGGGATATTACATCTACCAAGGGCTCCTTGCACGACTTTATGCACCGGAGATCACCTGTCGGCATCCTGTTTCTTCCCTCGTTTCTTTGTTTTTGGGTGGAATGGACCTGTCAGATTTCAGTTTCCTATCAAACTGGCAAGACTCTGTTCAGCTGCATCATCCTCATCAACATGGGACGAAATGGAAACATGCGGCCCAGCTGCCTGTCTCACTCACATTGGGTCAGCCAGACGCTCAGACTCTGCAGCACTTCGTTCGTTCGTGGGTAACCTGAGACATGGCACATCCAGCTCCAGTCGTCAACGGTCTGCACGTTGCTCCATTACGGCCCAGGCCGGGCCTAGTGCAAATCCGCACCCTCGCCCTTCGGTTTGCTGTCAATCAGCCTCGAGTCTGATCTGCAAGTGTGCTGGCAGAACGAAGAGATTTTACTGGCTGAGATACACTGGCTCTCGTTGGTGCTATCGATACAGAGTGAGCGGTCAGCCGTACCGTCCTCCGCGTAGGCGTCGGCAAACTTGTCGGCGAACCATTGGAGCTAGTGGCAGATAGGTCATATTGGCTTCCTGCAACACAATGTCGAGTATCCGTATTATACTCAACAATAGAATTGGAAATTGTTGCCGACCCGGTAGGCAGCAATTTCAAGTGCCTTGTCCACAACTGGCAGTGTTGGACTCAGGGGGCAACTTTATCTGCGACAACAGATGCCATATCCGCAGATACCTACATAGTATCCAGGTGCTGTTAACTAGGAAGTGCTAGTCAGGTTTAACTACCGGCGTCGAGCCAATCTGATGTGTATTTTTGGACGGGAACTACCTCAATAGTCTTCAATGTACTCGATTCAGGCTCATACTCGGTACTCCTCGTGGCAAATCTCTAACCCACCAAACATAATCCAGAGCCGAACCAAAGCACTCCCCCATGTCACAGCCCTTCATCCATCGGCCAACCTTGAACCGGCGACGTCAAACTCCAGATTCAAGTCGATTCCTTCCGCAACTAGCCTCAACTCACTCCGCATCTTTCGGCGAACATCTGGGGTGATGAACAGATTCAAGCATGCGCTAACCCCATGTGGCGATCCGGAGCTGCAACCCATCCATTCGAGCTCCTGGTCGTCGGGGCGCGAGATGCCCGAGTCCGGGAGTTGGAGTGGGTACGGTGAAGCGACAAGAAACTCGGACGGATAAAACCCAACAGCCCGCGGCTTGTCAGTCCATGAAAGCTCGACAACTCGGGGTTCTACTTCCAAAGAGGTTGTCGTACAAGGCCTTTCCCAGAGAACCTCTCAGCTGCTCATGATGGCTATTTCCAAGTGGTCGCGGCAGGACAAGCCGCCGGCACTTCTCAAGTTGCGATCATCAGCTGGTCTAATCGTCACCACCTGCTCGTTTGCCATCTTTACTGTAATACTCTGCACTGTTCGTTCTGTCACAAACCGTGCTGACCTATTCGAACAGGACATCTTCTTGTACGGCGTCATCGTTCCTGTGCTGCCATTCTCGCTCGAGAAACGGGTTGGCGTCACCACGGACAGAGTCCAATACTGGGTTTCGATAGCACTAGCCGTCTATGGCGCCGCTCTCCTCGGCGGGTCTCGTATGTAACTCCTCCCCTCGGTGAGACAGGTGTTGACGTGTGGTTTGAAACACAGCTGTCTGGGGATACCTGGCAGATAGAATCCAAAACCGACGAATCCCAATGCTCATTGGTCTCCTTCTGCTGACCGGAGCTACCATCTTCCTCTGCGTGGCACGAAACCTCCCTCTCTTCCTCGTCGGCCGTGTCCTCCAGGGCATCTCAGCAGCTCTGACCTGGACTGTTGGTCTGGCCTTGGTCGTCGACACTGTGGATAAGGACCACGTCGGCAAGGCAATGGGCTGGATCAGCATGGCCTGCAGTCTTGGTATCCTGATGGCACCTCTACTTGGAGGAGTTGTGTACGGAAAAGGGGGTTACTACTCCGTGTTTGGCATGTGTTTTGCTCTGCTTGCAGTGGACATTATTCTGCGTCTGGTCATCATCGAGGTCAAGGAGGCTAAGATATGGCTTGATGATGCAGATGCTACACCGTCTACCAATTTGGAGGGCGTTCGCGTTGGGGAATCCAAGGGAGAGGGAGAAGGAGACTCAAGTTCTCCGGTGCAAACAACAGATGAATCAACCAAGGACGAACTGGACCCATCGCGGACGCCCATCAAGACACTGGTCAGACTCCTACGGCGGCCTCGTTTCCTAGCCGCTCTCTGGGGAACACTCGTTCAGGGAATGATGCAGACCGCCCTGGAAAGCACGCTTCCTCTGTTCACCAAGGAGATATTCGGCTGGGACTCGATTGGCGCAGGGCTCATCTTCCTCCCCATGATTCTACCCTCGTTTCTAGGTCCCGTCATTGGAATGATAAGCGATCGTTACGGGCCAAAGTGGCTCGCCACGATTGGCCTCTTTTTCGCGACGCCCTTTACCATATGTCTGCGGTTCGTCTCAGAGAACAGGATGGAGGATAAGATACTGCTGTGCGGGCTCCTGGTCGCCATCGGCATCGCCATGTCGTGCATTTTCGGCCCTCTCATGGCGGAGATCACTTGGTCTGTCCAGGGCGAGGATGGAAACTCGGGCGTGGGACAGATTGCCCAGGCGTATGGCCTGTACAACATGGCCTACTCGGGAGGATCATTGGTAGGGCCCCTCTTGGGCGGATTGATCAGAGATAACGCTGGATGGGGGACTGTAGGGTGGTCACTGGGTATCATTGTGTTTGTGTCTGCAATCCCAACGATGCTGTACACGGGTGGGCCTCTGAATGTCAAGTTTCGAGGTCGGAAGAGAGATTCATCTGAGGCTTAAGTCCATAGGGATATGATTGACGGTAAATGTAATCACTACCTACTCCAGAGTTTAATGTCTCGTCTCAGAGAATGCATAGTGTGAAATGTTTACGAGCTTTGACATGGTACTGAATTGACACCGGCGCTAAGCCGTAAGTGTGTAGCTACGTAGGCAGCTTTCACCTGCAACGAGATGGACTTGAGGGCTCTCGAGGCAACTCTTTTCTATCAACACCCAGACAATCAACCTGAATTTCTTGGTTACAGCCGAGCTCTTGACTCTTGATATCTAAAAGGATCACATGAGAGCTCCCTATCATCTCGGAATACTACAGAAGCATCCACGATTCCACTTCCTTCAACGATACAACCATGGACCAGCAGCCACACATTGACGCGCTTCTCGAGCGCTATCTTGGTTTGCTGGATGAATACACCCAGTTACGCAAGAGCCTATCACAGCTCCAATCCAACGTCTACCAGAACATTGCACGAGCAAACTTTTCTGGCGAGCGAGGTATGAGGTATGGCCAGGATCATTACGATGAGAGGATGCAAGCAATTCGCCTTCTTGGCATCGAAGTCGACGACAAAGGGATACCAGCCTTTTCCATGACCGATGCTCCTGCCGAAGAGCCAGAGAAGGGAGAGGACACCGCTACCGAAGGAAACGACGGGGAATCGGAGGACAAGGCTGGAAAGGACAGCACCAAAGAGTCGACCCAAAAGAAGCCCAAGAAGAATAGGAATCCATTGCACTGGTACGGCATATTCGCACCCATGCCGCTCCGCACAGCTCAGACGCAATCTGTTCAGGCGGTAGAGGAAATCATCCCCAGGCTTGTCTCGGTCAATGCAGAAATGCTCAATGTCGAGATCGAGGTGCGACGAGCTCGGAAGAGACGGGCCAAGGCAGAAGCGGCAGCAAAGAATGAGGGTGAAACCACAGCCAGCGCTCAGCATCAGACGGCACCGCTCGAGGCATCTTGATTTCACTATCAGAATAGGCCTCGTGGCACAAGATACGCTCTCGCCGAGTTATTCCAGGTGTCCCCAGAGGTTGTTCAGGCTCTCAGCCAAGGTTGGATGGGCATAGACTGCCGCCTCTAGGTCCCACCACTTCAAGCCACCCATCATAGCAGTCTGGACAATCGACATGACCTCACCTCCTTCAATACCCAAGCACGTGAAACCCAAGATCTCACCCGTCTTTGCGTCCACAGCCGCCTTCATCATGCCCCGTGGCTCCGCCGTCTCCAGTGCCCTTGCGACATAGCTCATAGGCATCTTGGCCATCTTGACCTCCCTGGTGCTGTTTGCGAGGTCTCTGGCGTGGAGACCGACGTGACCCAGCTGCGGATCGGTGTACATGCAGTAAGGGGTCAGGACTCGGGAGATGGAGGCCTGCGTCGTAGTCATGGTTGGAGTCGTGGACGACATGGTCTCCGACAGCAGGTTGGTGCGGATGATGCGGAAATCATCATAGGACATGTGTGTAAAGGCAGGGCCACCATGGCAATCTCCCAGGGCATAGACCCCTGAAGCTGTGGTTTGGAGCTTGTCATCCACAACGATGTGCCCCTTGGGAGTTGTCTTGATGCCGACCTCGGAGAGATTCAATCCGTCTGTGTTGGGCACTCGACCCGCTGCCAAAAGAAGATGTGACCCTGACACTTCTGTCTGACCTGTCGGGGTCTTGACGCTCACGGAGAAGGGTGTCTCGGCGCTCTTTGTGGCTGAGATGGAGTCGACCGTGCTCGACAGGTGTATTGTGATGCCATCTTGCCGAAGGATATCGAGGAGACATTCTGCCACGTCAGGGTCCTCTCGCGGCACCAGTTGCCTCGCCCTCTGGACGACGGTGACATCAGCACCCAGGCGGCGAAAGAGTTGTCCAAACTCGAGACCGATGTATCCTCCGCCAAGCACGACGAGATGCCGTGGAACCTCAGCAAGTTCCATGATGGACGTCGAGTTCAGCACACGTGCCGGCTCCAGGTCATCCAACCCTGGGATCTCGGGCCGCGCCGACCTCTCCCCAACATTGAGAAACACGGTATCGGCGCTGACCTCCTTGTTGCCTCCGTCCTGCAGCGCAACCTTGAGCTTCCGATCACCGACGAAGCTAGCATCGCCCATGATAACCTCGACGCCCGCGGCGGCCAGCCCCTTGACGCTACCGCTGTTCCACTGCTCCACGATGGCGCGCTTGCGCTGTCTCACGCGAGCCATGTCGATCTCTACGTGGCCGTTTCCAGCTCGCACGCCGTAGTCGCTGTCCCGTCGCGCCAGATACGCGGCGCGCCCGGATGCGATCATGGTCTTTGTCGGCGTGCATCCGACGTTGACACAGGTGCCTCCCAAGGCGGCGCGCTCAATGACGGCTGTCTTGCGGCCGGCTTTGGCAAAGGCCTTGGCGACGGGGTTGCCTCCCTGGCCTGAGCCGAGGACGAGGACGTCGTAGTGAGTGGCTGACATTGTGCTGAAAGCCCGAGGGAGGGTGGAGGTGAATTGGTTGATACGGGTGAAACGGAGAGGTAGACTGAGGCGGTTCATATGTTTACTTGTTGTGATGGATGATTCAACTCCTGCAGAGTAGCCAAACAAGACAAGTTTCTCATATTTCTTTCACTCCTCTCCATCCTCTCGAACACCTCGAGAATGGATGGCTGGTTAAATACACTTTTGATGCCGGCCTTGCCGTATCTACCCCTCACTCACCGGCATGTCCCATTCGGTCAGCATTGGAGAGTGAGTGGCAGCTTCAATCAGACTGACGAAATGCGGGCGCTGGCTGGTGAGGGACGGATAAGCCGCTGACATGGCCTTGCATGAAGAGAGGACTCGATTGAGCACTGGTTGTGTTTGGCCACAGCAAGAAGCGGCCGAACGAAAGGGGTGGTTTGAACGGCATGTTGTCCGTCTTGTATCATATCATATTGAACATTCCAACGGGTCAGTTCATCTGCTCTAGCCATGGATGTCATGTTTAAGCAAGGCTCTCGAACTATTCATAAACAGCTTATCTCACCCCTCGTGTGCCAACCCCCCTAATGTAGCCAAAACATCGTCAAGCGTCTCCCTCACAGGACTATCCGGCCCAACATGACCGCCAAGCTGAGCTGCAATACCGTTGATGGCAGCAATAGAATACTGATATCTCTTCCTCATGCCGCTGTTTGCAGCCACAAGAACCGCGCAGCAGAGTTGCAAGGCGGCAACCTGTGCTTCCTGTACCACAGGTGATGGCGACGGCTGCTCCGCATCGGAGACATCCCAGGCGGCCACGGCAGTGATGAGGTCCATCCATGCCTCAGGGATACCTCTCGTCTCCTGTTCGACAATAGGCAGGAGAATGCGGACGATGTCGGTGGCTCGGGAGGCATCTTCCTCAATACAAGTGCGTGAGCCATGCTGAAGGATCGAGTTGAGATCACTGGTGAGTATCCGCCATCCGTCATTGGCGAGCAGCGAGTCTCGACCTTTGACCATTGTGGTCACGCCTTCGAGGGCGACAAGAATAGGGGAACGAAAGTCGAGCTTCTCCTGGGAGCTGGACTGATAGAGGTCCATGAACATGTCCATCAAGCCTGTCGTCTCCTTGCGCAGGCTGTTGTTGTCGTCTTCCCGTAGCCAGAGTGCCAGCGCCCGAACTGCAGAGAGGATGAACATGTCCTCGTCGGCGTTGTCCTTGATAGAGTCCCAGGCGAGGGTGTGGTGAGTTCCTGTTGCCGTCTCTGTTGTGCCTGCACGAGCATCTGGATGTAGTCCCATGGCTCCAGCAACAGAAGCGTCCCATCGATCACGTAGGTATTCAGCCGTGACAGACATGGTCTCCGAGATGCTCTTGCGGAGTTTGAGGAGGTTGTCTGGAGTCATGATAAAGGTTTCTAAGGAATCGTCCTCGAGGCATTGCACGAGGTATCCCACAAATATGGAGATGATGTCGAACGCAGAGGTCAGTCTTCTCGACACTTTTGGATACTCTGGCGTGTTGAGTTGTTCCAGGAGGGTTGGGGCAGAAGAGCGAATGTCGATGAGCAGGAGGTTGATAAGGAGGTAGGAGAAGGCCTTGTCGTCCTTCTTTGCATCTGTGAATAGCATCTTTGGGCCTTGGATGGGGTAGGTCTGGAGTATGGACGCCGCGGCGTTGGTGTAGGCTGAGCGGGCCTCGGGGGTTGGCCGACTGGTGACGAGGTTTTGGATATAGTTGACAACGCTCTTCAGCCACTTGGGCTGGCGAGGCAGGATCTACAGAGCATATTAGTTGGCCATACATCTCTTTATTTTTGAGATGACCTACACTGGGGTTGGCGTTTCGCAGAAAGTAGCCAAGAAACTCGAGAAGTGTTACGGCATCGGTGCCAGTAAACGACGAGACCAGGCTCTGAATGGTGGCATCAATCTGGGTAGCCAATACGCTTGGGTCTTGGACCACAGTCATGGAGTTGAGCCATGCAAAACTCAGGATGTCCAGAACTGCGGCATGAGTGGGAGCGATCTCGGTGAGCGAGCTAATGTCGGCAATCTTGATAAAGGCCTGGGCTCCAGCTTGGGAGCTGACCAGGGTATGGAGGAGTTGAAGGATCAAAGCTGTAGTTTCCTCGGTGCTATACCTGTTAGTAAATCCCATCTTGGTGTATAGATGTGTAAAACAGTACCTATAGAGAATAGCAGCGACGAGCAACGGAGTTCTGTCTATGAACCTTGAGTCACTTTTCGCCAGGCCGGGGAGCAATATAGAAAAGATGTGCAAAACAGAGACAGCAAGATCAAGCATCTCCTTTGCATTCTTGTTGGAAGGCTTGGACCCGGTGCGCAGTAGCCGGTCTAGGAACTTTGGTGAGAGGCTAGACCAGAGGCTGTGGACAGTCTCCTCATCTTGTCGGAGTTCTTCTGAGCCGTCGAGGACGGACTTGAGGAGAGCTAGGCCCACGAATCTTTGCGTATCGTCTTTTGCCTTGAGGAGCGTCTTTATCTTGGCGATGTCGGTCGCTTGTGAGGTGGAGGGTTGTGTCCCTTTGGTGTCCATGTTGGTGTGATAACACCGAGGCAGCGTGAGGCTACCTGACCTGGGGAGTTTTAAAATAGGGCCCCTATGGTATCGAAATGAGTCTAGAGTCTGATATATGCGTACAAGACCAACGACCTTGAAGTTGCTTGTTCAATCTTCTCTCACAGCCATGACTTTCTCAGGCCCACTATTTCGATCAAGTTCAAGCCGCCCCGATAGGTGCATTGATGAACGTCGCCAACGAAATGACCATGTTTAGGTAGGAAAGCTGACTTGGAAGTCAGGCCTAGAGGTTTATTTGAGGCTGGTATAAGTCTATCATTTATGTCTCATGCGTACGTATGTATTTGTCTATTATTTGTACATATCTATCTAAGGCATCTTGTTCTGTGCCTACCCTGTCTCACCCTCCACTTGAACATTGGCCTGCTTGACAGACAACAGATGCTGGGATGAGGTCTAGAATCCAATGAGATGGTAAATTCAGGTGCTAGTGTGTCATCAAGGCCTAGTAATTGGCCTGGTAACCAACTGCATGCAACCAGCCACCTGGTGCATGATTTGGTGTGATTGTCAGGCATGCTATGCTAGTACCATCTGTTGTCCAAGACAATGTTTTATGCGGCCCGGGCTGAGGCTTGTCTTTCAGGGACAGTTGAAAGAACAGATATTGACACCAAGTCCATGTCAATATAGAATTAAAATGATACTGGAAATATCATCTGTAAATAGGCCTGCTAACAATTAAGTATATAAATGGTACTTGTACGGTTTCATCTGACTCGACGCTTTAGGCAAGAACTCTACACCGTGGCCCGAGCTCTCCAGGCCCACCACTTGCGGCTACCTTTGCTACAACACTTAACTTCCATCATAGGCCAACACTTGTACACTTGAACACGATTCGAAGCCTCTATTTCTCAACACCGCCAACGAAATAAACAGAAGAATAAGCAAGACCCGATAGTCACGAGACTCCTGCTGCGAGCGTCTCGGCTGCGCTGCACAATGGTATGAACCGCATCATGTCTGGAGACCCCTACACCTTCGCATCCACCTCAGCCTCAGCCTCGTCCGCATCGCATACCCCCGACTCCGATCGTCGCGACCAGCTCGACTTTCTCGGCCAGGATGGCGACGAGGTTAGCGCCCGTCGTGGCGCCTATGGCCGCGACGACGATGCCCACGATATCCTCGAAGATGATCCTCTGCAAGGCAACCTAGCTGCACCCATGTCCTTCAAGCGACGTCAAGGACCCTCGTTCCTCTCTGTGCCCGCCCGCCTCTTCTCAGCCATCACAGGCTCACGATCCAACGCTTCGCATTCCTCATCGAGAGGCCAGTCACCCGCCGTCTTCTCAGGCTCCGAGACCCCCCCGCGCGCCGAACCCTCTACCCTCAATGCCGCCTCCAAAGATGGTGCGCCGCTCGACTGGTACATAGAAGGACCCGGCCGTCGCGTCGGCTACGAGGATCTCACGGCCATTGACTGGATCTTCGAGTACACCAAGGAGCGCCAGCGCCTGCGTGTTCTATACTCCAGCGCGACCGGCGTGCTGGGATACGCCCGCCGTCTCATAGACGCCAGCCAGGTCTGGATCGTCCTGCTGCTGACGGGCATGGCTGTCGGCGCAGTCGCCGCCTGCATCAATGTCACCACCGACTGGCTTGGTGACCTGAAGGAGGGCTATTGCTCTAGCGGGCCTGAGGGCGGCCACTTTTACCTTAACAAGGCGTTTTGCTGCTATGGATATGATCAGGGCTCCAAGTGCGAGGGCTGGAAGACCTGGGGTGGTGCTCTCGGGGTGCACTCGGCCGGCGGGAGGTGGTTCCTCGAGTACTTCTTCTTTGTTGGTCTCGCGGTACGTCTAGACTTCCTCTAACCTCCTTGTATGGTACTAATGATGGTTCAAAGATGTTGTTTGCATACGTAGCTGCTCTTCTTGTGCAAGAGTATGCCATCTACGCCAAGCATAGCGGTATCCCCGAGATCAAGACTGTCCTGGGAGGGTTCGTCATCCAACGATTCCTGGGTGGCTGGACGCTTGTAACCAAGTCACTCGGCCTTGTAAGCCAACATATTCGTTCTTTACAACCAGTTACTTACTATCAAAGGCCTTGGCTGTGGCCTCGGGCATGTGGCTGGGCAAAGAAGGCCCGTTGATCCACGTCGCTTGCTGTTGTGCCAACGTATTTACCAAGTTGTTCCACAATATCAACGATAATGAAGGTACCTGCTCGAGTCTTGAGTTGCTTGATGCCTCTGCTGACGCCCATAGCTCGAAAACGAGAGGTTCTATCCGCTGCTGCGGCTTCGGGCGTCTCTGTTGCCTTTGGTTCCCCTATCGGCGGTGTCTTGTTTAGTCTTGAGGTATGCATAGTCTTCCTATTCGCGCTGTTCAGCATTGACACGTCCACTAGACATTGTCATATTACTTCCCAGACAAGACCATGTGGCAGAGTTTCGTCTGTGCCATGACGGCTGCAGTCGTCCTCCAAGCCTTCGACCCCTTTAGGTCAGGCAAACTCGTCTTGTACCAAGTCCAGTACAGCATTGGATGGCATCGTTTCGAGTTGTTTCCCTATGCTATCCTGGGCATCCTGGGAGTGAGTACATGTCGTCATCCAGGGATCTCACTTGCTAACAAGACTCTTCAGGGCATTCACGGTGGCCTCTTTATTAGGCTCAACATGGCCATCGCTCGCTGGAAAAAGGCCAATACTTGGATCCCCGGCCCCATCGCCCAGGTCCTCATTGTCGCCTTCTTCACTGCTCTCATCAACTATCCCAACTTCTACATGAAGGCGCAGACTACTGAGCTCGTCTCTAATCTCTTCTCGGAGTGCTCCAAGGTTCTTGATGATCCTATCGGCATCTGTAGGACGGGTGCCGCGTCTGCTAGAACCATTGTTCTCCTCATCTTCGCCTCAGTGCTTGGATTCTTCCTCGCCGCCGTCACCTTTGGCCTGCAGATCCCTGCGGGCATCATCTTACCATCCATGGCCATTGGTGCTCTTACAGGTCGTGCCGTGGGCATCATCATGGAGATCTGGGTCGCCAACTACCCGTCCTTCTTCCTCTTTGGCTCCTGTGAGCCTGATATACCCTGCATCACTCCCGGCACATATGCCATCGTCGGTGCCGCGGCCTCCCTCGCCGGCGTGACCCGTATGACGGTGTCTATCGTTGTCATCATGTTCGAACTCACTGGCGCCCTCACATATGTTCTCCCCATTATGATTGCTGTCATGATCTCTAAATGGGTTGGCGATGCCTTCTCGCGCCGCGGTATCTATGAGTCGTGGATTCACTTCAACGAGTACCCCTTCCTAGACAACAGCGAGAACAGTGATGTTATCCCCGACATTCCCGCCTCTCAGGTCATGACCCGTATCGAGGATCTCGTCGTCCTTACCGCCACGGGCCATACCATCGCCTCCCTCACCACTATCCTCGAGATGCACCCCTACCGCGGGTTTCCTGTCATTTCGGACCCCCGTGAAGCAATACTCCTCGGCTACATCTCACGCGCCGAGCTGGCCTATAACCTCTCGGCCTCAACTCAACCGCCTCGCTCACTCCATCCCGAGACCGAGGCCTTCTTCTCTCACCAACCCCTTGCCGATCCACGGACCACCCTTGATCTCCGCCCCTGGATGGACCAGACTCCCCTGACTCTACCATCCCACACAAGCCTACACCTCGTCTCGACATACTTCCAGAAGCTCGGCCTGCGCTACCTTCTCTTCAGCGACCGTGGCGTGCTGCAGGGCCTTCTGACAAAGAAGGACGTCTGGTACGTCCTCAACGGCGCCGAGGAGACAAGGCGCACCATGGGTCTAGGACCCACTGGACGAGGCCATGAGACGGGAGTAACGAGCATAGCGGCGGATGATGGTGCTCTCGAGAGCAACGGACTGCTGCAGGGTGGCGACGGTGCTGACGACGGCGACAGTATCCAGGGCGAGGAGCCAATGCTATAGATGATGGAGTTGTTACATAAACGGGAGATTTTTGGGACACGTATGATCCATGTTATGAGTATTCTAGTTCCTTGGCCATATAGACAGACGCTTTTTATCAATCTTGAAGCACTGTAGTATTTCACACACCCTTCCTGGAAGTCTGCATCTTGAACGTTTAGAAGCTGGCCTTGGTTTGATAATGTCATTATATCTTACGAGTCTTTTATGGCCCCTTTGTCATCTTCAAGGTCATTTCAAAGACTTAATCATACATGATACATGCCCCAACGCCAGAGCGGAATCCCTCCCCACCGAGCAAATGAATGCATCCCCCCTTAAGCATGCAGTATAATTCGGCAGCAAGCCAGACATCTAATACTCAAAGTCGTCATCCACAGCAGGCCCCTTGCTCTTGGACACGCTCTCCTGCTTGCGGTACATCTCGGCAACCTGGCGACTCGTCGTGGCAGCATCGGCATTCTTGTCATCACGGATGCGGATGAAGCGTGGGAATCGCAGACTGATGCCCTTGGTGCCTGAAGGGTCGACTCCCTCCTTGGCGCCGGCCTTGTACCGCGGGCTGAGCGTCAGATCCGCCGTCTTGACCTCCCAGACGTAACGGGGCTCAAACCAGACGTCGGGCTGGTGCTGCCCACCAGAAGAGTGTGAGTAGAAAGGCTTGGGCCGGTCAATGGTGATCTCGGACAGCTGTTTGTGTAGATCCTCGAGGACCTGCTCCGAGAAACCAGTTCCAATGTTACACACGGTCTCGTATGTCTCCGAGTTGGGGTTATAGCATGCCAGGAGGAATGCTCCGTACACTGATGTACGCTTGCCTTTGCCGTAGTAAGCACCCAGGACGACAAGGTCAAGAGAGTCGCCAATGCCAGAGAGATAATCCTTCTTGATCTATAGACAGGATTATTAGATTTGAATTCCCGGAAACGAACAAGGGGGATGATGCTCACCTTGAGCCAGTTGCGACTTCGCTTGCTGGGCTCATATCCACTCTCCCTGCCATCCAACATCTTGACCATGAGGCCTTCACACGAAGCCTTGACACTTTCATCAAGGAAGAGCTGGATCTCGTCAAGCTCCTGGCCGTTCATGTGGGTAGCAAAGGCAAATTCGCCTTCCACGGGGGTAAATGCAGCCTCGAGTAGCTCACGTCGTTCCCGTAGTGCCTTTTCAACCACAGCTTCTCCGTTGAGGTATAGCAGGTCAAACGCAAAGACGCAGACCTTGACCTTGACATCCTCGACCTTTACGTCCTTCTTCTTGCGTGTCATGAGCTGCTGGAAGGGCAACACCTTCTTCTCGTCTACATCCCAGGCAACGGTTTCGCAATCCAGGACGAAGCTCTTGGTATCGGGCTTCACCCAAGTACCTAGCTTGGCAAGAATATCGGGATACTTCTTGGAGAGATCCTCAGAGTTTCTTGAAAAGATGCTCGCAACTCCAGCGGCCACCTCCTTGGCTGCTCCTTGGCTTGCCTGGCTCAGCTGCTCGGATGCGTCCTTGGCCACATAGTGGATCTGCGCTCTTTCACCGTCATACTTGTATTCACAAGTAAACGTCTGCCCTTCAAATCGGTCCAGCACCTCGGTGATAGCCTTGGTGGGCTTGGCTAACATGGGCTTTAGGGGAACACCGGGTCGAAGCTTGCAGTTCTCACGAAGCTTCATGACTCCATGCTCAAGCATGGCAGGAATGATGACGTCGTAGCTTGGGAGTTCGCTGTTTCTTATTAGCACGAAATACTAGTCAAGATGCTCACGTATGCTTACCTGTAAACCGTCTTGAGGATAGACTCGCCCTTCTCCATATCCGAGGTGCTGGGCACCTTGTCCCTTGCATCTGCCTCGTGGCAGACAATGGCCTGGGCGAGCGAAACAAGCACCGTCTTCTCGGCCAGACCAAGTCTCAGCTTTCCTTCCAGGAATCGAATGATAAACTTGGCCTCGCTGGGCCCGCCCTTGTCCTTGGTGATATCAACCTTGCCGGTCGAGTTGGCATCAGCCGCCGCGAGCAACTTCTTGATGCCATCCACCTTGCGGCCCTGGGCACCGTTTCCGGTCACTGTAGCAATATTCATCAGGCCCTGGTGGACTCCTCTGATGGTGAGAGCCTTGGGCTTGAACATGGTACCCTGGGTCGATCGACTCTTCACAGCCACCAGACCCAGGTCACCAATCTCCTTCTGGTCGGCCTTGATTACCTGGAGACTTCGGCCTGTGGTCTCGCCAATGGCCTTCATGATGAGGGATTCTCCAATACCCAGCTCAATTCCAGCATAGTCGGGAGCCAGTTTGTTGATCATAAGCAATACCGTCGGAAGCAGATCATTAGGTGTCAAGCGCATGACCTGTTGGAGGAACAAGGAGCAATGCTCCATGATGATCAGGCGCTTGGTGGTCATCTCGATAAGAGAAAACGTGGTGCAGAGAGCCGCATATGGAACAGGTGCTCCCGCCTCCCAATCAGGATAGGGGTTCTTGTCCTTGGTCTTGGTCTTGAGTTTCGTCTGAGCCTTCTGCCGAGCTTTGGCAGCAACTTCAGGCTTATCTTCCTCCACCTCTGCGTCATCTTCTGCCTCTGAAGCCGATGCTGTAGACGCTTCATCCTTGACGGGTTCGTCCTCCTCTTCAGTAGCAGGTTCTTTGGTAGCTCGGGCTTTGGATTTCTTGGTCGGTGTTGGCTTAGGCGAGGGGCTCGCCGATTTGCGCTTCTTGGGAGAAGGTGATTTCTTCTTGACTGGCTCGTCACTTATGTCGTCGTCATCCTCCTCAACCCTCTTACGAGACCGTCTCGCACGCTTGGTGACGGGGCCGTCGCTATCATCCTCGGCCTCCTCCTTCTTAACGGTTGCGGGTTCGGCTTTCTTGTCGGTTGATCGAGCTCGCTTCTTGGAATCTGACCCATGAAATTAGACCAGAGCAAGGTAATTCGCAGTTCCAGCGCATTCTACCTTTATCAGCACCCGAGTCCTCCTTGGCGCTCACATCAGCCTCCTCCTCCGTCTCCTCCTTCTTGGCCTTGGTGCTGAACGCAAGCCGTGTCTGTCGCACCGGCGCCGCCCCCTTGGCACCAAAGAACTTGCTACAAGAAGGCAAGGCCTGTCAGTAAGCCCAATTCGTGCAATCTCCAGGGGTCCTCCAAACGCACTTGAGAGTGCTCTGTCCTGATTTGACATACCCGAGTGTCGCCTGCTTGGGTGCCATGATGCACAGATTCCGTAATGATTCCAAGGAAGAACGACGCAAAATAAAGCTTGAAAAAGGTCGTGAAGCAACTCTCAAGGTGTTTTGGCGGAGGAGAGAGGCAATGGGGAGACCACGGCCACAGCTTATGCTTGAAGTCATGACGCGCCGGGGCCAGGCAGAAAGTCGCGTAGATTGGACTATTGAAGCTACAGCCGAAACGCGCGACGCGATTGAATCACGTGGGCATCACTCGGCGACTTCCAGATTCGGTAATACACCAGGCTACTGCTTATTTCCGGAGGGGCAGGTGCGGTTCAACTCGGGAGAGATGGGCCGAGATGCACCGACCAGGGAGGGCATCACATCATGATAATTCTGTACCATGAGAAGAGAACAACCGAAGTTACATGTCGCAACGCCAAGACAAAAACATCCATTAGTTCACAAAAAGTATTCCTGGGTCCTCGCCCCTCCATTTTCGGACCAATCCCAGGCCTCTCTATAGATAGTCATGGATGTATATTACAACAGGCAACAAGTGCTGGAATCATTATTCGATACGGATTTGTCCTCCGCCTCTTACTGGAAGTAGTGGTTCTCCTCGGGGGTTCGGCCGCGAAGGTACTGGGGCTCGCTGCCCTTGACGTAGATATCCTCAAACAGGATCTCGGGCTTGGGGTCAGGCACAGTCATGGCCTCAGCGAGGGCAACCTCCTCGTTGACGTGGTTGCGAGCCTCCTTGTCAATCTTCTTGAGCTCATCCTCGGTGGTGACCTCCCAGTCAAGGATCTTCTGCTTAAGTCCAGCAATGGCGTCGTTGGTCGAGCGCATGCGCTGGATCTCCTCGCGGGTTCGGTAGGTGGTACCGGGGTCAGACATGGAGTGACCACCATATCGGTAAGTGACATACTCGAGCACCATAGGACCCTTGTCAGCAGCAGTCCACTCCTTGCCGTACTTGACGGCAGCCTTGACGGCGAGGACGTCCATGCCGTTGACCTTAAGGCCGGGGATGTACTGGCCACGCTTGTAGTAGTCGGTCAAGGCAGAGGAGCGGGCAGCAGAGGTACCCATGCCATACTTGTTGTCTAGGTTTCGTTAGCCCCGCACAATGACATTGCCCTTGTCATGCAACTTACTCTCACAGCCAAAGAGGGCAGGGAGGTTCCAGAGCTTGGCCATGTTGAAAGCCTCAAAGACCTGGCCCTGGTTGCTGGCACCGTCACCGTAGAGGATGATGGAGGCGTTCTTGTTTTCGTTGTACTTGTGGGCGAAAGCAAGACCAGCACCGACGGGGACCTGGGCACCAACGATACCGTTGCCGCCGTAGAAGCCCTTGTAGAACATGTGCATAGAACCACCCTTGCCGTACGAGATACCCTCACGTCGGCCGAGAAGCTCACCAATGATGGACTTGACGCTAGCACCGCGCATCAGGGCGAAGCCGTGGCATCGGTAGGCAGTGATGATATCGTCAGCCTTGGTGATGGCATGCTCGATACCGACGGCGACAGCCTCCTGACCGGTGGACAAGTGGCAGAAACCACGGATCTTCTTCTCCTTGTACAGACGATCGGCCGCCATCTCCATCTGTCTGCGGGATTATCAGAAAGAGCGACTCAGAGACGCAGCGGGGGAGAGAATCGCATACCGGATGCTGACCATGTCGTAGTACATCTGCTTCAACTCCTTCTTGGTAACCTCGAGGGAGTAGGGGGGAGGGTCCAGCTCGTAGGTCTCGAAGCTCTCATCGCTCAGGTTGACGACGAAAGGCTCATCGTCGGACTAGAGAGATTGCAGAGTCAGCACAGATCTTGCGGTGCAGTGCAGAATCGCCGAGAGGGTGCTGAGGGGTTCGACGTCGAGGGGCCGCCAAGTGTAGGAAAGGGCGCATTTTCTCACCTGAGGGACCGAGTGGCTCAGCGACGCCGACGCAGCGTTGGTGGTGACGGAGCGGGCGGCGATATAAGAAGGAGCAGCGAGCTTGGCGCGCAGAGGCACCGCCCTGGGGACTCGGAGAGCTCGAGACAGCATGGTGAATATGGAGGTGCCTCTGGATCAATTGGGATCAGGACGTTGTCGAGTAGATAACGACGACTTGGCTGGATGGAGCTCAGAAAAAGTCGCGGTGTTGAGAGCGTTGAGCTTGCTTGTTGGTCAAGACTATGCCAGAATAGGACTAGCTTTCCCACACGTGACAAACACCTGTTCGTTCAAGTCCTCCCTTTCGGCGCCTCGGATACTGTTGGGAAGGAGGGTTCCCCTTTTTACAGTGAGTCTATGTATTTACCCATCTGTTTCTGATGCCCCCGATATAAATACCACCTCTCAACTCTCACTTTTCCTACCAATTCTTTCGATTGAGACCCTGAGAGTGGCGTGTATTTCGTCGGGGTAATGTACTCCGGTGCATGTTCCGATGTGGGTCCCCCATCCACAATTTCCCTCGTCTTTTCTTCCCCCCGACCCCCGACGCTGGGATCTGCCAGTCTCGGATTTGTGCGCAGACTCAAC
This sequence comes from Fusarium piperis, assembly GCA_027886205.1. Classification (NCBI taxonomy): domain Eukaryota; kingdom Fungi; phylum Ascomycota; class Sordariomycetes; order Hypocreales; family Nectriaceae; genus Fusarium; species Fusarium piperis. The sequence continues at coordinate 103,933 of RZGM01000091.1, forward strand.
GGCTTTCAATCAGGTGAGCCGAGTCTGTCCTGGGCTCAAGACTTCATCATATCTCTCTAGACTCTTGTAGAACAAAATTCGAATCTGAATTGAGACCCCATACCTGGGATGGCTTCTAACCTGTCTATACACGGCGCCGTATCGCTGTATTATGGCTAGTAATGTCAAGAACCAGCACGCTATACACTGCTCCTGGTACCCCCCAGGCCAGCCTCTGAAGATGCAACTCCGGTCCCGTCCCTGAAGCTCCGATTCCCTTAATCCCTTGGTTCATGCTGTCATATGTCATGCAAGTCCAGATCATCATAGGTAGTTAGTGTGACCTGGTGATGCAGCAACGCCGTAATCATGCTTCCCAAATGCCTCGATCCTCTCTACAACAACCTGAAGCAAGCCAATTGTACAATGCTGGGCCGGATTTCCGCATCCGTCCTTATGATGAGTGTTGAATCCATAAGAGGTGAGCCTCCTCTGTGAGGAAGCTCATTCTGTTAAATTAACTTGGCCGTCAAAGTGATTGTGTCGACCAAGTGCGCAAGCTCACACGCTAATCGTCGTGGAAGAACGTGCCCCCTTGCAAAGGGGCTGTCGATGGGCCGGCATCCTGCATGTCGACATCCTGTGTCTGGGGGTCGCGACTGGAGCTTGCCAGTGTTGGTTGCGAGGTGCGATAGTCCATAGCCATCGCACTCAGTGGTCGGTTCGGATCGTCTTCCAACACTCGCTGCTGAAGAGAGAGAGGGCGGTCGTAGAGCATTTCTTCGGGTGGTGAGAAGGACCACACCTATAAATATTAGTTTCCGAAACCGATGCATGATATGTTTGCTGTCTTACCTCCATGACTGTACGACCCTGCCGCAGGGCCAACGCAACACACTTCTCATCCTCAAATGCGACTCGCCAGACAGCCTCGCCTTGGGCAATCAGTTCCCGAACGAGGTGTCCGGTCTTGAGATCCCAGATCTTGACTCGACCATCACTGCCGCCACTCACGACTCGAGTATCGTCAAACTGTAAACTTGTAACGCTGTTGTCGTGGGCTGCGAGACGATGGATGGGACACATCTTTTCCAGCGACCAAACCCTGACAGATCCATCAGATCCACCAGTGACCAGAGTGTCTCCGCGCATCTGCAGTTGGCCAACAAGCGAGGTATGGCCTTGAAGAATGGCAAGGCATTCGCTGCAACAGTGTTAGTTTGCAACCGTACATCCTAGTAGCTTGACAGACTTACCCAGAGGTCGGATCCCAAATCCTGACGTTGGTGTCGAGACTACCTGTGACGACTCTCTTGCCATCAAAGGCGATGGCATATATCTGGCTGAAATGACCCTGCAGAGTTTGAAGACAGCGGCCCTCAGAGATGCTCCAAACCCGGGCAAAGGTATCGTAGCTACCAGATACAACAATGTCGCCCTTGATCTCGAGACACCGAACACTAGACTGATGACCAACGAGAACGTTCTTGCAAAGGCCAGTCCGGATATCCCAAATGCGTAGGGTTGTATCTCGGGACCCTGAAATGGCAGTGTTTGCATCTGCCATCTTCAAACACCTGACAGTTGAGGTATGTCCTCGCAGTGTATGGAGGCAAGCGCTAGATCCTTGTCAGTATAGTTCAAGCTTCAAATTATTCATGTGTACTCACCCCGTCTTGAGGTTCCACACTCGCACATCTCGATCGCAGCCGCCGCTGACTAGAGTGTCGTCCCAAGGCACCATAGCCCAGACACCCATGACATGACCTTGCAAGGTACGTTGTGAGTCACCCTCGGTATCAAACACATGGATCTTGGCGTTATCAAGTGCCACAATGATGTACTTGGGCGTCAGGTGCAAACTTGTAACAACACCACCTTCCTGGGTAATGTTCCGTGTCGTGCTGGTGCCACCAGATCTCCACGCCGCTTCCACCAAATATCTCTGCTTGAAATGAGATTTGTAGGTCCGTAGCCTAGGCCTAGTTGTTCCATCATGACTTCGTGTACCCATACTGTAGGAATTATGGGAACGTGCGCCAGGGAAGCTGCTGCTAGCCATGTCGGCATCGATTCCATTGAAGGCCTGAGCAGCCGGTCGTGAGGCAAAGTGGGGGGCGGTTGTGTAGACTTCGGACAGTCTGCGACCGTAATCGTGCTTGACGCAAAGATTCTTCCATGTCATGTCGTCGCTGAGGAGATCTCGCCATCGTTTCGATACCTGGGAGGCCCGGGCCAATACTTTGGGATCATCGATGAAGGACAAGATCTGGGTATTCCAATGTTAGTCGACGTCTCTTTTACCACAAGGCTTCTTATTTTTATCATACCCGAAGACACAGCTCATCCGGGAGACTTGTAAACGGATCCTTTTTAAGAAGCGGGCTGACAAATTGATGGACGAAGCTCAACTGCTGGCTGGTGCAGAGATTGAGCAGGTCCGCGAGAACACGGGTCCGCTGAGGGCCAGAACAATTCTTAAAGTGCTGGCGAACCTTGGCGAGGAAGAAGTCCTCATCATCTGCAGCATCACTCCAGTCTGGTTGGAAATGCGATGGCCCTGGTGACGCAGCAGGTGTCGGAGGCGGTGGAGGAGAGCCAGTGAGCTGCTGGTCAAAGTCGGCAGCAGGCGTGGACATGCTCGGAGTAGGAGGCCCGCGCAAGTGCCGTTGCTGCTGAGGCAGCTTCTCCAAGTGGTGGTTAATCATTGGATTAGTAGTTGTGTTGAGAGTCAGGTCGTCGCTGAGGGCACTTCCTCGACGTTCGGAAAAACTCATGGGTCGCTGGTAACCGGCCATGGCCCGGCCCGTCGCCCTAGAGAGGGATCGCCTAGGATCGATGGATGAACACTAGGGAAGTCGGAGAGTCGAGTCGAGGAGCGTGATGTAAACGGATGGGCGGAACTGGTACGGTCGATGTCGAGGATATGTTGAAGATGGAGAAGGAGTGGGGGGCGGAGAGGAAACAGAGACGAGCGCCTATGCCAACAGATCAAGGGAGTTGTCAGCACATGTAGAACGAAACTTGATAACTGCTCAAGGCGCCAAATGAGAGGGTAAAGAATGGCAAGGAGTCGACGGGGCCAAAAGGGCAAAGGCCGGGGATATCGAAGAGGGAACGGGAGCGGGAGCGGGATGGAGGAAGCAGAAACGAACGGTGAATGGAGAGGGTCACTGGAGATGGTGGAGAGACGGGCAGACGGTTACAGGGACGGGGACGGGAATGCCTGGGCTGTCTTCTGGGATCCCAATCTTGGCTTGCTACTGGGCCTGGGACTGGCTGATGACCTGGGGCGTGGGTCGGACGAGGGTGAAGGCGATGGCGGCATCGAGGGGGCGCTAAACGGAATCCGTTACAGTTCAGGTCGTCTCCCAAGCTTTCCGTCCCGCCAGCGGCTCCCTTGCATGTGCCTGTCTGCTTGTTCCGTTTATTTCCCAACAGGGTCATGCTGGTTGTGGCCGTGACCAGCTTGGGTGCCAGGGCTTGTGTTCGCAAGTGAATAGTGTCTTGTCTTTCTTACCAATAGAGCAGTAGGCTTGTCTCGTCCGCCCGTCTTTGCCTTGAATGGATAAACAAGGGCCTTTGTTGTCAAGTGGCATTCAACGGATGCGGCGGCTAATGGGAGACGGAGAGTGGTGAGGTGGCCGATTGGGAGGACGGACAGTGATTCAGCGAATGAATGAAACGAATGGAAGACGGAACGCCGAGAAGACCAAAAAAGAAGGTCAACAGCGACAGTCGCTCTCTTGTAGGAGCTGCCTCTGTTTTCAGGTGTTTGAATGGGTTAGATGGTGAAGAATCCAAGTTTGATCATGAGAGGGGGGTTCAGTGGGAGGCATGTAATAGAAGTGAACCCAGGGGAGGGGATGAGAGTTGGGAAGGACCGAGAGGGCGCATACTCCTTCCTGCAACTTTCATGCCTTACTCTTGCTTTACATTCCCGTGTAGCAGATACTATGTTTATGCAATGAATGCAAAATAGAAATAGGGCATGTGTCTTAACCGCCGGGTGTGCTGCGTCTTTCTCTACACTACCTACCTACACAGTTTACACAGACTTTGACCCGAGCACAAGACGGTGACGACTCGACATCTAAAACGGTGAAACGGAGCCCTTTAGCGGGCTTCCGCCAGCGGCTCCCTCCCTCGCCCTAACTCTCAGATCCGTCCGCATGAGGGTGCCCACAGCGCTCGGCCGCGTCCCCATGTTTCAATTGGCTCAGTCTAGGTTGGTTCCTGCGCGGTAGAGGCCGTGCGAGCTCAGCCGTGGCTCCTGGCTTTGCAGCACCAGAACCGGGCACGCCGTTTCATCGCCTTCGAAAGCAAGCAGCATCTGACTCGGTGCAGGCCGGGCATCTACAATACAGTCAGTTGCTCATGACTCTGGATGGAATATTCTTCATCAGCAGGTTCAACGTCTGATGTCGCTCTGTCCGAACATGCAGACGAGGGAGCTGGTGACTGACTAACGGCACCAAGGCAGTTGCGGGCCGGCTTGTACATGGATGTGATGCAAGTGGAATCCAATTCCGACAACGAGTTCCAAGTTTCATGGAAGTCAGATGTCAACTTCCAATGGCCCTTCTCCGCATCGCGATAAATCCCCTTTCGAGTTTAGCCATGTGATGAGATGTGACGCCCTGGGTGGCTCATGACAAGACAAGATTGGATCCCACCCGCATCGATCAAACACCTCGACTCAACATCTCGTCCAACGTTCCATGCCGGAATGTCTCGCGCTACTCATGGATTAGCAGCAACGAGAACTATTACGGATATTACGTGGAGCTAGTTGCTCATCTCGTGCCAAATGCAGGATACTGAATTAACCGTCCTCTCCTATTCAAACACACAGGCCGAATGCCATCTCCCGTCAAACCCCTAGCGCAAGCCACCACATCGCAAGCTCAACTCCTCTGACGTCGTTCTGCCTTGAACATGACCGAAACCTCGGTACGTGAAGAGAGCGTGAGAATACGGATACTCTGATGGCGCCAACACCGCGTTGGGCATGTGCCCGTCTGCTTCACGCAATGCCTTGGAAACCTGCATCGTTTCCGTCTCACCCTTGCGTTAGCCCCTTGCAATTCTCACGATTGCTAGTGTCGAAACGGACCACAGGCTATGCCATGATAGTCGGAATTAGCCGAACGGTTGGCTTGGCTGGTGCTCACCCTGTTTTATCTGACTTGATAGGTTAATCTCCTTGATTATCGACTCTTTCGCCCTTGAAGACAAGAATCAACTCTGGACCTCGTCTAATTCCGCAGATATGGATCCATGTTGGATTCTTACATCAAGAACCATCTCCAATTTCGGCTATTCATTTCACCCTTCACGTTCCCTTTTCCCCAATCGAATGCCCAGACCATCCTCCTTCATATATTATTTCCCGTCTCACGGACGCACTGTCAGAGGCGCTGTCCAATGTTGTCACGCCATTCTGAAGCGCGTGCGCTATACTTAGAACAAACCTCATACCTCCATGAGCCCTATCCTAGTCATTATGGGGTACGGAGCCGACGTCTGGAGACGAAGTTCTCACTTGAAACACAGATTCCATGAACTAGCAGGCAACACCCTGGCTCCATGAATTCCCTTCTTTTCAGATCATGTTGGACCTTGGACAGGAGCTCCCTGGAATTGCAGGGCACATATCTGTGAGTGGAACCTTGATGTTGACATAAAACTCGACATTTTTATATTGCATCTCGAAGCTCTTGGTAGTCATACAGTCACCAATACCCAAGGTGTTCTACATGGCCCATGTCGTTCGTATACATCCTATCCGCAGCTCGACTTTTATCGCCTCGAGAATCGCTCATGAATCTATTCTGGCCCGTGTCCGTATCATTTGAAAGGGGCTCGCCGGCCCAGCTGAAAGAAGAGGAACAAGAAAAGTGAAAAAGAAAAGGCGCCATATATCCCACATCTCTGCTGCCGCGTCGTTTTAACCCGCCCAGAAACACCGCAGCAGCACAGGAAAGGGAAAGGATATCATTTCGCTCAGTGGTGGTGTCCGAACTGTGTTAGAAGCGGCACCAGCATTCCGCCGATGGTGGCCAAGGTATCGCGCATTTGCGGACCCTTTGGTTTCCGCTGGGCAGGGCCATTGCTGTCTGCGTAGCCGTTGAGGCCATGCTCATGGCCGTGGCCGTGGCTGTGTACAGTGTTGTCCTCTTGCATCGCATTCATAGCGACATATCTGGTCTTGGTTAGCTGCCTGCTCTCATGGAAGTGGAGGATCAACTTACAGGAACGTGCCTCCTGAAAAGAGGAGTAGCATGCCCGTCCACCAGTGGTCGCCCTCAACCTTGGAACCACCCAACAAGGTGATGATGATCCATGTAACTATCGCGCCGAAAGGAGCTGCCAGACTAAAAACGATGAGGTGACCCCTCGCAGCACGCTTCGATAGACCCTGCTTCAGGAGTAGGGATGTAAGACCAAAGGAGGCGGGAGCCTTGTGGATCATGATGGCGACAAAGATGATGAATCCAAGCTTCATGTCTGTAGTCGTCGATGAAGCACCCATGGCAATTCCGTCGGCTGCGGCGTGGATGACAAGTCCAGTGGTTGTGGCCAAGCTTCGTGCGCGCCGCGGTGTTGGTGTCAGCGATCCCAAGAAGCCATCCGCCTCCTCGTCCACCGAAGCAGAATCGCCGTTCAAGTTGTCGAGGCTGATGTGCCTCATCTGGGGCACCGAGTGGAGGCTCTCGGTCGCATGTCGTGGCAGCCGGTCGATGAGGAACATGAGCAAGAAGCCCAGGATCAGGGAGAAGCCAATCTCGAAAGTCGGGATCGTATGCTGGTGCTGCTGCTCGTGTTTGTGGTCGTGGTCCTCTTGAAGGTCCTCATCGTCACTGTTGCCGCTTCCATGTCCACTCCCAGCCTTGTCGTTTCCCTTATCGCTCGTGGTGCCGTCCTTGGTGGTGGTGTCGCCGGTCGTGGGGGCTTCAGGGGCTTCGACTGCCGCCTTGACATCGGACCGGATCGATTGAGCTTTCTCGGACGCTGAGTCTACCATACGGCGTACAATTGCATCGGGGTCGGCGCGGTCACGGCTCGAAAGCGTGCTGACGGCGGGAATTGAGTCGGGGAAGCCACGTGTGAGGATGGCGTGGCTCCAGGGGGTTCGGCGCACCAAGCTTCGGACTCTGTGCATGTGCGAGGCCTCAGCTGGGGCGGCGGCGGCCTCGATTCCCTCTGGGATGATTACGATGAGCGATGTGCCGACCAAGATGCCTACGCCGACGCTCGAGAGTAGACGGAGCTGGGACTGGGATAGTGACATGGACAGCGGCAGCGCTCCGGCGAGGAACGATCTGTTGGGTCAGTTAGCGCTGGGTATGATGTCGAATTCGAGGATCACGATCGAACGTACGCCAAAGCCATGATGACCTGTATAGATCTACAGTCAGTCTCTACACTGTGGTTTTATCTGCGCATGGCAGAAAGAGGGCCCACTCACACATAGTCCCAGGAGCAACAGTATGCCTCCCATGATTGTTATCTGATGGGTGCCAAGCTTGAGTTGAGGTTGCGCAGACGAAAGCCAATGCTAGAGGAGGTAGGTTCTAGGCGCTATCTGCGCATGATGCGTCGGCAGAGTCACCGTGTTGTAAGATGAGCCACTATGCGCCTGTCGCGAGAACAGGCAAAGACGCAAGGGCGAAGGCGAGGAGGAGGATGAGGGTATCCCGTCAAAAGATTGTGTTGGATGGATTGGATGGGATGGCTGAACTGAACTGGCAGACAAGAATGGGATGAATCGTTCAAGCCCAGCCCTGCGAGCGATTTGGAGGCTGTCGATTGGTCGATGCGGGGCACTTGAGACCCTGAAGAGCTGGAGCGCCCCCTAGAGGCAATAAAACCTGCTGGAGTCAGGGGCATTCGCCTTCTGGGAGCCGCTAAGAGCGCAAGGGTGGACTGGAGGTTCCTGGCATGGATCTGTTGGATCCATCCCATTCGCCTCTAATAGATTAGCTGCTGACGACGGTTGGATTAGAAGCTTTGAAGCCCCGGAGACGTTATCACTATCTTGGACGGGAGGTTTTTGCTCATCGGCGTGTGGCCAGGTAAATACACCATGGGTCAATGGCTGACACAATGTATTAAAGTGGCTGACCATTCAATTCCTTCTACCTTCTAGGGAGGCTGACATGTTCAAGTCGCCCAGCCATGTGTTTTCTATACATGTGTAATCTATTTCCGACCATTTGATATAAACAATACTCGTCACGTCGGAATAATGGTTCATAATGTTTAGGTGGCTTGTGGGAGTTGCATCTGGAATCTCTCCATATTTGAGTTATTCCCGGGCTGCCAACTCTAACTTGATCAAACTTTATGGGTTGATCTAGGTCAGGTACCTGGGAATAGGAATAGTCAGGGAGTGGATATTTTGTTTGTCGTGGAACTTTGACGGCTGACGTTCATTATCACAAATGCATTCTTGCTGAATTCTCACTCATCAGTCTCATTCTCTTATATGATACCAACCTAAGAGTGAGGAAAAGGTCCAGAGTAGAGAAGAGCTCTTATGGTCCCCCTCCAACCTTCTGTCTGGTCTTTTTATCAAGATCTATATAAGACATCTATAACAATGCGGATCCTGGCGTGTCAAGCATTGACTCCTGTCCTCAATCTATTGCCACCGTGCACCGAACAGATGGGATAGAGGGAACCGTAACTACTACGCCTATAATAGGCCCTTCAACCATACAGTCGTGTCACAACTATATATTACACAATTAAAAGAGATATCAACTCGTCATATAAACGCATAAACTTGAGCTCTTCTATGATCGGCAACTAATCCTAGCCTCATCTACCCTACGTCTCTACCCAAACTCGACAGTCAAGAGCATGACCGCCGTGAAGTCTCTAGAGTACTTATTTAATTAAAAACAGTCTTTCATCCGCTCTCGCAAAAATCTCTCCATCCATGACCCCATCACAATATGCCTCACCCACGAATGTATACTCCTCGCTACCTTCCAATGGCCTCAACACAAAAGCGATCCTCCCTCCCGTAAAGATGACGACCTGATCACCCTCGGTTGCTTGACTTGGACACATGCCGACATATCCCCCCCGTGTCAAGTACGGCTTCTTCCCATCCATTGTAGCCATGTTGCCTCTGTATGAGCCAGATGGGAATCTCCGTGCCTCGAGCTCCGGGAAGCGGGCTGTTCGCTCCTCAGGAGTCATGTTTGGCCATGATTCCAGTAGTTCAAGAATAAAAAGGCAGTCGAGATACTCGTCGCTTGCCCGCGGATGGCTAGCCCGCGCGTTTTGCGTATCCTTGGTCCAGTACAAGTCTCCAACGGGCACTCGCCATACCGCCTCGGCCCGTCGTTCGTCACTGTCGTATATAGGCTCATTCTTGGCTGTCGATTTGGCGCAAAAGTCCACGATACGGGATAGATGTGTTTGGCACAGAGCGTGTGAGTTGGACGAATGCCATCTCTCGCCTACTTCCTCAATTGTATCAACCAGGTAACCCCTGATGGCCAAGAGATTGGGATCCTGAACCGGCTCAAGGTAAACCTTGGTATCCCCTGAAGCAGCTAGGAGGTGGTCCTCACCACTCTCGTAAATGGTGTAGTAAGAGGGCTCAAGATTCGACCTCCAGTCAGGCACCCAAGACGGGAGATGCTCCAGATCGTGTTCCTTTGGAAACTGCGAGAACGACAAGAGCTCTAACCGACCATTCTGAATCATCTTCCGGGCCACTTCGGTGAAAATGGGCGATGGGTCTTCAGAAGCGTAGTCTGGCTTGATGGCAAGCCTCTCTGCATCAACAGCCAGACCCAGCAACCCGTAGATGCGGTCTCGGTTTCTGGTGGCCATCGTGTCGTTGTTCACAAACAGCTTTTGGAACAGATGGAGGAGTTCATCCCCTTCCCCGAGACCTTTGCTAAAGTTTTGTCTGCGGTGTCGTATGCTGAGGAGAGATCTAGCACGTTGGCCTAATGCCGTGTATGCGAGTTCCCGAAACTCGACGTCTGAATTTGGGCGACTTCGTATCAGCTGACTTATAGCTGTCGACAAGATGGTGCAAGCCAGTCGAACAAGCTCTACCTGGACTACTTTGTAGCCGCAGACAAACACAGTGTCTTGGCACAGGCAGAGCTCTTGAACCGTCCAGACTCGACGGAACCAGAACCTGTCGTTCCAGTCGACTGTTGCCTGTAAGAGATCTTCAAATTGTGGCCGTGCCAAGTCGACAAGATCGTGATAGCCCTTGGTGAGAGGATGGTCGAATTTGGGATCCTTCATGATGTCTTGCAGCAAAGGCATACGCTCCCTCGTACAGTAGCCTTGGATCCCTAGATCCAGTGCTCGTTGCCCAACTTCCTGCCATAGATCCATCAACTCATCAGATCTGTCCGCCTCGGGCCCAAGCCAGACCAGCACTTGCTCAGCCTTGGTGTAGACGTCGGACATGAGGAGAACCTGATCTGCTTTCTCAGCATGGTTGCTTTGGTCAATACAGATCTGATCGACCCATAGAATTATAGGCTCCTCTCGTCTCCTGAGATGTCGGAGAGCCGTGTCAAGAGCAGGGGTGATGGGCAAGTTGGTCCCCGAAATGTCGAGCGAACATGTTCTCTCGGATGTGCCCCAAGTATATGAGACTGCTTTATAGGCCTTTGGTTCAGATATCGGCGTGATTGTAAGATGGCATGAAAGATAACTGGAGAAGTCATGGTCGGCTGATCCGGATGTTGCGGCCGAACTTGAAGGGAGGAGCTCGATTAGGCGGATGTGGGTTGCCGCCGAGGGTAGAGAATAGCTGTCATAGTTGAAAGCACCGGGGTATTGCTCCTCCATGACTACCTCAAGATAGCCTCAGGGGTTGGTCGACTGAATGGCGCAGTGCGAAAGAGTTGAAGAGAAGCAGTGATCCAATCTCTGTGGCTGGAGAGAAATACCCCGCGTTCAACTTATCTAATACCCTCTGAGCATAGTCGTCTATATCCCAGCCCGGTGTTGAATCGATACGTGAATCTTGGCCTCCATAGTCAATGCAACCAGGTATAGTTATTTGAACTTGACTTGGCATAGGATAAATGTGTAGGTATATGATCAAGCCACATAAACACCCATGGCGCATACTTGGCACATGGAGATAATTTGCGAGTTTCTACTGCATTGGATGTTCAATATACTGATCTTTTCAAGTGTTCTAAATAACTGACGGGAAACTGGCGTCGAGTGTGTGATTCCGCGGTAACTGGTAGTGAACTCTTCCAGATCCTGCCTGTAGGCCTGTAACTAGTCATATTTCCACATGACTATAATTTCAGTGGGTCTGAGTATTAGGCCTAAAAGGCAGCTGGATGATGAAAACGGTCTTACCAGGTCCTGAGATCCAGATACGCGGAACCAACTGGGTTGACATCCATCCTTTGTACCACACAGCCAACCCCTCCTCCCTGGAGGCATCCGGATTGCAATATTCAGGTGTGCTTATTAACCGTACCGTAGTCTACATCATATATCATCAAATGGCATTTGAATCCTCTCACTTCCGATTATATCGTACCTGTTGAGACATGCAATGTAACGAATTGTAGAGGCTGCACGCACGATGAAGAACTGGAGGTGAGACGCCACCGTACGGATATGAGAGGAGCCTTGGTTCTAACCGTTGAAAGAAATTCAGTATTTGAAGTCAAGGAGAAATGAAGTGGCGAGCCTGTATTTGTTTATGATGAGCTCTCAGTTGAGGCTATTTCACTGTTTAGCCATGTCTAGCATCCAGAGCGCCTATTTTCTTCCCCAACTGTTGTTATTTTGTCTTCTATGATCCCTTACCAAAGGAATTGGATCAGAGATACCACACATTTGCCTCGAATTGTTTGATTTCATCGATTAGAAACGTCCGCGCGTTCACTACAGCGCTATCGATTCTGATTCTGGGTTTTGAAACTATCAACAGTCTACTCTTGTGCGCGTGTTACTAATCATTGAACACGCCAAATTTTGGGCACTTGATGGATTCGCTGAGGAATTCGCTGATGAGGGAGAAAAAAAAAGACACTGTTATGCGTTCGGCGACTTGAGATACCTACTAGTGCATCCAATGGCCTCTTGGGCTGGGTTAAATTTGCAGTGCAAGTCGCCCCAGATCTAGATCGAAGTGCCAGATTGGGGAGAACTCTCGTGGCGTGCAAACCTAGGCAGGCCATGGATGGGATGCCCCACCTTCTCCAACATCCATCATATCAACTTCAAGCTTGAACCAACGCCTCGGTCTCGATGTCGCCAACTTGATGGCCGCCAAACGATGGGCGAAGAAGCTCCGCAGTCCCCCAGAAGACGTCACATCCTCTCCTCCATCAACCCGGACAAGCCCCGGTCCAGAAGGAGAAGCGCATCGCCGGACCGCGACGTCAAGAGGGAGCCATCGCCGTCACATCGCCGCGACGATGAGCGCGACAAGGATGACGACAGTACGAGGCCTAGACGCTCGCGTCTCCGGTTGAAGAAGGACCACCATAGATCTCGTCGCACATCTCGAGACCGCGACCATGAAGACTCTCACCGACGTTCGCATCGTCGACACCACCATCGACATCGTCGACGGCATCGCTCTCCCACCCCGCCCAACCCCCACGAGCCCGAACCTCTCGACCCTGAGGCTGCTTTCCGCGAGTCTCTCTTTGACGCCATGGCTGATGACGAGGGTGCCGCGTACTGGGAGGGCGTCTACGGACAACCTATACACGTCTACTCCAACGAGCGCGTGGGTCCTACGGGGTATCTAGAGCAGATGACGGAGGAAGAGTACGCCGCCCACGTGCGTCAGAAAATGTGGGAAAAGACGCACGCTGGTCTATTGGAAGAGCGTGCCCGTCGGGAAGAAGCAAGGAAGCGGAAAGCGGAGGAAGACCGTCTTGCGCAGAAACTACAGGAGGACATGGAGCGCAGTCTACGTCGCGGTGAGGAACGCAGACAGCGCCGACGCTGGGTGACGCTGTGGGAAGATTACATCTCCGCCTGGACAGCCTGGGACGGCACTCGGGCGACGCTCGCATGGCCCGTGGAGAGCGGGCGCCTTGAGGACGTGGACGAAGCTGCGGTGCGCAGGTTTCTGGTCAACGGGCTGAACCCGCAAGAGATTGGGGAAAAGGCGTTTGTGGCCCAGCTCAAGGACGAGCGTGTGCGATGGCATCCAGACAAGATACAGCAGAAGCTCGGGGGTCAGGTGGACGAGGATACCATGAAGGGGGTGACGGCTGTCTTTCAGATCATTGATAGACTCTGGGCAGATAGCCGGCCCAAGGCTTGAGGATGTGTGATACCCATTTATGAACTAGTCTGATAACGTCGAAAGAGAGTGGATGAGATAGCAGTAAGTACTCTACATGCTGCAGGGTCTTTTATCAGGTGTTCATCGTGGCGCATGGAAAGCTTAGATGGGTATACAAGACAACGCCAAGGAGGCCGTTGCTGTTGGCAGCACTCCATGCATGCAGACATCCGAGATAAATCAACACAAGCTGACCCAAGGGTCCTCTGTTTCAAAATGACCAACGGATGGAATTCGGATGGAATTTCGCTCCGTCAAGGAATGTTCTGGTCCCCCTTTCGTACTCGGTAATGACCATCAAAGCCAAGGCCGAAAACATTCCTACACGCCCCTTTAGACGAGACAATAATCAAGTCATCACAGCCTCGTGAACAGTGGAAGCATCGCCACTGGGAGTGAGCCGTTGATGCTGGTGTTTCATCAGATGGCGAAATAGGTGAAACGAGATCCCATCCACGAATGCCAGCTACGGCGTAGCCAATCAAGACCCAGAGAAGAGCTATGCATGCGTCGCACTATGGAAGCTCCAAAGGGTAGAGGCTTACGCCGACTCTCGTATTCTTGGACGATGCAGTGCAGTGCTATGCTATGCGGTGCTGGCTATTATTGTATGCACCTCCCGTGTCAGCGGCCAAGTGGATGATGCTAGGGGCAGTGAGACAACCAAAGGTCGGTAAGCAGGAGCAGCATCCATGCTGTGTACAAGTCTGGGGGATCGTCATTGGTACATGGCTGGGCAAGGATTATGGACATGGTCTTGTGCGTCTCGTCTCATGATGCATTAAAATCGAGTAATCAAGTCATCAATCCGTGGTCAATGTGAATAGAGAGCAAACCCTTCTCTTGTCATGTTAATGATATAAAACGTTACAAGTTATCCACCCCGTGCTTCCAATCTCTCAGTCCACCTCTAAAGTACTGTAAATAAACCAATTCCACCCATCCCATCCCTTCTAGCGGCAGTGCTCCCGCGCTAGATGATTAATTCCCGAGTTCCCGCCACACCCCCCTTGCATCCATCGGATTGGCTGGGGTTCGGACAGGGAAAACTCCCTTTTCATGTGTTGTTTTGTATGGCGTGTACAAAGAGAAGATAAAAAGAGTTGACCGTTTGTTGTTTCCGTTCCCGCTTTGCTTTGCTTGTGAAGACTGAAATTCAAAGAGGTTCGAATCAACTCTTTACATGTTGACAATGACGGCAGCACCACCCATGAGAGCGCCCATGGCGATGGCGGCAGTGTGCATGGCTCCCGCGTTGTCCCCAGTGGCACTGCTGGCGAGAGCACCGAGCTCAGAGGTGGCAGCGGCAATCTCAGAGCTGATGGACTCGGCAGCGCTGCCAGTAGCATCGGCCACCTTTGAGCTCAGGCTGGCGATGCGGTCACCAATCTCGCTGGTCTTGCTGGCAATGGCAGCCGTGTCGACCGAAGCACGCGTCTGGGTACCAGTCTCAGTACCAGTCTCGGTACCGCTCTCAGACTCATCGGTGGCAGTGCCAGTCTCGGTCTCATCAGTAGCGGTGCCGGTCGCGGTCGTGGTAACAGTGCCGGTCCGGGTGACAGTCTCGGAGACACCGCTGGCATCACTCTCGGTGAGGGAGGCGACACGGGATGAAATCTCCTCGGCGATGGAGGAGGCAGCATCGGAAGCATCAGCAGCTCGGCTCGAGACCTCAGAGGCAATGCTCTCAACACGGCTGCTGACATCGCCGATGATGGAAGAAACCTCATCCTCACCAGGGACGGAGACGGACTGGGCCTGTGTATCATGTCAACAGCCACATCTTGGACAGCTCATGTGTAATGCTTACCTTGGCAAGGGCGGCCATGACGGCAAGGAGAGTAGCAGCAGAGTACTTCATTGTGACGGTGTTGTGTAAGTAGTGAAAGTGTTGGAAGGGTTCGAGTTTCTGAGTGAGTGATATCGACAACAAGAGTACTAGTCTGAGCTGAGATTGGACAACGGTGGATAGAGAGGAAGACAAGAACAAGAAGACAGAAACGACCGGAGGACAGGACGTTTTATGGACGACCAAGCAGGCGGCATCTTGCATGGACGCTCTTCGACACTCTACGGCCACGCCCCCTTCAGCCCCGGAGTCTCCGCTATTCCTCTGGGGGGCTCGGAGCCTGGTTACAGAGGCCTGTCGGGACCATCGATCGGTGCATGGGTGTCTGACACTTGACTGATGTCAGTCTAGACGACGGAACAGTACCGTCTGTCTGTACCGGTACTCCCCTACTCCCCCCTTCGGAGCCTAGACACATGGCCGAGTTGTCTCGAGGAACAGCCTGTGGCTTCAGCTGAGAGTCACTGACTCAGCCTCCAAGGGAGACGAGGGAGGCCATGCCGGTCCGTCTCACATTTGGGTTGAGTTCGGCTCGGTTCTCCCTTGACGATGTGTTGCCGGAAATAACCACGAGCTAGTCGATCTGAGGATCACCCATCCATTTCAGGCAGCCTCATACGAGCAGCAAAACCTCCAAGCTTCTTCGGTGTAGACCGCAAAAGTCAACACATCCTGGTTGCGTTCACCGTACAAAAAAAAGCCAAGGAAACGGTTGATTCGTTGGTACCTTGCTTCGGTCTGTCTCGTCGCCATGCCGTTTTCCGAGAGTTGGAAAACCTGGAAATGGTGAAGCAACGGCGTTCAGACATGAAGCTGCAAAGATCCTTCTGTTGCCCAAAACAGGAATTGCTCACCGGCATGTTTCCCGTTCAAGTTGGACAGTAGCGGTAACATCATCATTCATCATGCTCTGGCCCATTGCAACAGGGGTGATTGTATCCTCTTCTCCCCGTCGGAAGTCGCCATCAGCCAGCCATGAGGCTCTGATTGGGAGGGGGGGAAAAGAAAGTCAGTTGGCGAGGCCGAGCCCGAAATGCTTGCTTGAAAGGGGATTAGGCCATCAGCTAGTGACCAGCTGCTGCAGAGAGAGCCCTGGCGTTTGAGAATGCCTTGCTTGCCTTGCTTGGGAGCTCAAGCTGACAGCATCAATCGTATAGTGCAAGTGCAAATGTTGGATGGAGGTGGAGAAAAGGCCATCGCGTAATGGGAGCCGGGTCTTTGCGTCACAGTGGAGAGGCCAACAGCCAACCCCACACTTTCAATGGATGTCGAGTGCTCCCAGAGGTAGGTACCTTCCATCCTTTGCAGCTACCCACTTCGTAGCAGGTACCTCGTAGGTAGGTAGGGGAGCTTCCTCTCAATACTGCTGCTGAACCGTTAATATCACTGCAAGCCTTTGTACAGACAATCAGTCGACAACGAATGAACTAGGCGGAGCTCGTACTGGATCATCCTCGGTCTGGATCCCTATCAAAGACATTGCAATCTCGTTCGTTCCATTACAATCAAGGGGCAGGTCTCGCATTGCATGAAAGATCCAGCTCCTCCCTTCACCCACAGCCGACAGCTGCTGGATGCCAACTCACATACAGTAAGCAGCTCTCACACCCGAAACAAGCCTCGTTCAAAGCCCTGCTGGGATGATCCCCCAATCACACGCCGGCCGACAAGAGACACTCGCCGTTCCCGTCCTGTTGTGTCCCCCCAAGGAGCTTGCTGTTCGAGAAGCGCCAGTTGCCGCTAGCGTCCTGGGGATCGACCGATGCTCTGGGGCAGGGCAGGGCAGGGCATCACTACTGTAGGCTGTGGAAACTCCCGGACTTTGTCAGGGATACGTAGGTATGGAGGCAAGGTCCATCTCTTCAAGGGAAAATAGCACGCCGGGATTGTCGGCGGTATGCGACGTGATTTGCAACCCAACATAGACCCGGATAGTAATGCCTTTCGTTCCAGGCGAGACCGCTGCCATTCGGAGGAGAAGCCAACGACCAGGTCCCATACGAGATGTGCCTCTGGTCTGTCTGATGGATCGATCTCCAGGGCCATCCGTCTGCAGTACCTGTACCTGAACGCGCGGCACGCGACATGCAACCCAGACGAGCAGACCCGAGTTCCAATGAATGCTTGTCTCTTGTCTCGAGGTATGCCCACTGCCAGTCTCGGGGATCATCTCACATCCTTCAATCCCACCCATCCCCATCATGCAATGCAATTGCCATCACTCGAGATCGTCCCGCACGGCTCATTAGACATTCATTCACTGGCTCTCTGCAGTACCTCCCTTGCCCATCTCTCCGCAGCCTGCCTGCTTTTGCTTGCTTCTTCCCCCCTGTCTTGCTTGGCTGACGCCACGAACAAAGCCGTTGTCACACTCCCCGGGTTTGTGCATCAGAGTAGCTCCGCCCAAGCTCCATTGCGTCTGAGAAGTGAATGATCAACAAAAAGGGAAGGGAACCTGGAAGTGAAATGGAATATCAAAAAATACGTTCACCACTTTTTATTCTCTCTCCCCGGTTTTTGTTTTTGGTTGTAGTTTTGTAGTAGTGGTTTTTTTAAGGGCGCCCGGCCAGTGGTCAGTTTGTAGGTTGTGGAGAGAGATGAGAGTTTGATTTTAGGTGTGGAATGTAGACTTAACCACTTGACCAGGCGACGAGCACTTGTGTGTGCTTTTTGGGTTGGGAGAGAAAGAGTTAAACTTGATTATAAAACTACCTCGTAGGCCTGATATCGACGACGGGGCTCTTCTGGCTGCCCATGGTTGTACGAATTCGTCCGCCGCTCTCTCTTCTGCCGCATGGCAACGAATTTGCCATGTCCCCGGCTTGGCATTACCGATCGCCAATGTCGTTATTCCGCTGCCTTGGTCTGTTGCTTGGCCAATGCGAGCCAAGCCTGCACCAGGCCTGCTCTCTGTATCCATGGATGGAGACTAGGCTCTCAGCCTTGACCCTCTTCTGCGTCAAATGGCCCCTGATCGAGATGCACGGGGGCCGCGCCTTCATGAGACATTGAATGCCCACCGCTTCAACGTTCGTTCCAAACAGGAATCGCCTCTCCGCCACACGTGCTCCTCTCAACAAAGTGGTTCCTTCACCTGGCTGGCTGGGGGCTGGGCCAAGCACCGGGCTCGTTCGAGGTCGTTCGGTTCGAGTTCACGAGCCACCCAGACCACTGATGAGATGAATGGTGTGCGACATTTCCAACAAAAGGTCCCGATTACCTGCGTCACCAAAGCTCTCCAGCTTGGCTTGCCTGCAATGTCAAGTTAAATCCAACCAACGCCGTTGTGAGTACAGATAGCCGCAATCACTGTCACAGCCCGTCCCGCCTGTCAGCCCCCAAACGCCGATCTCCAGGGTCGTGAGACACCACGTACTCAACACACCCGTGATCCATTTGCAATCCTTCTTAGACATCTCGGTATGGTGAGATACCCTTTTTGAGCTCTTCCACAATCTCGGCCGCCTCTAGCGTGCTCCGCGCCTCGAAATCGTACCGTTTGCTCTCTGTCGCCTTGTACACCACCAGCTATTTTTGGTACATCGTTAGAATCATATAGGCATCGATATCAGATAGACGGGCCTCAGCATGAACTTACCTTGACATTTGTGGGGTGTTTCCGAGGCACTTTGCACCCAACCACATTGCTGAAGTGCACCGTCGTTGTTTTGCCTCCACCATCGTGTAACGCCTTGCCGCCCGAGGCTGGCATGATGTGGATGTACTCGCCGTCGATCACCAAGATGCGTTCGCTCATTCCTACAATGCGCATAGGCTGCTTTCGCCAGACCGTGTACTTCTTGTAGCTGGCGTTGCTGAGCTCGTCCTGCTTCAGAGACTCTCGCGCCAGTGGGTGGCTTCCCACCATCTGAACCTGTCCCTTCTTGCTCCGTTTCTGCATCGAAGGATCTGTAAGCGATAGCATCTTTGGCGATGAACTACCTGGTGACCCAGTGATGGTCAACGGCCCGTCCGTCGCGAACCGTCGCCTGTACAGCTCCAGATCGGAGACATTGCCAATCGACGACACTGGTCGGTCAATCATGACCACCGCTCCCGACCCGGGCAGCTTGAGTACATGGTTGGCCTTGTCCAGTTGTCTCTTTCGACATACCATGTCCAGCACTTCAGCTAGGTAGGTATCTGTCGTCACGTCGAGCGTAACCATCTGGCCTGGTGCAATATCTGAAGACATGATGTGGATTCGGAGCAGCTTCTGTTGTCCCCGTGATGTGTTTGGAGCCGCAATGGGCGCCTGCGGCGTATCTGCTGCAGGCGCATTTGACCGGTACGTCGTCGTGACGATGGGATTCTGTCGTGGGCGGGCGGCCAGGAAAGTGTTGACTTGCGGGCCTGGTGTGCCTCTGGGCGTGGCATCCTCATCTCCCCTACCTGGTTCTGCTGAGTCGAGTGCCACTCCGCCGCTCTCCTGTGATGTTACGGGCTCCTCTTCCTCCTCTTGGGGTGTAAGTTCCTTGTTCTCGAGATACTCTTCCTCAGAGGCTGCTGTCAGGGCAAACTCGTCATAAGCCGTAGAATTCGACCGCATACGACCTCCACCTCGCATGGCAGCATTGTTCACCGTAGTAAACGAGGTTAATGGCTCTCTTCTCGGAACGGGAGGGAAGTCATCATCTACCTCACCACCCTCTTCAACCATTCGAAGGGTCCACCAGTTGATGTTGAGCTTGTCCGAGGGGATGGGCGGATCCATCTTCTCTTCATTGTAGCGATACAAGCTTAGGCCAATGAGGTCCGCCACGGTCACCACCCTCTCGGCGCCCTGCCCGTCCTGAACACGTGGGCGGATGAACACTTGGAACGGCTTGCTTGGCGTCTTGGAGAAGGCGGCATATATGCGCACGCGAATGGGGCCTTGCGTGCCCTGCCCGCCGAAATGGGCAAATCTGTGAAAAGGGATGGTGGGTTTCTTGTCCTTGGCCTTGAGCGCGGCTGACAACAAGCTCTTGGGCTGGGCGATGCTGAGGGGCCTGATCATACTCATGGGTCTCGGGGGCGGCAAAGACCCAAGAACGATGGGATTTGTGGGTGGTCGAGATTTGCGAATCGTAGATTGTCGTACAAAGTTCTTGGGCGGCGTTCCAACAACCTGGCGAGTAGGTGATCCAGTGATGGCTGGGTTCTCGACACCATCAAGGATAGATGCCGAGTCTATGCTCTCCACATAGTCATCAGACATGTCTGAAGCTTCGTCGGAATCTTCTTCCTCTTCTGGCAAGAGAGAAGTGCCTACCCGGTTGATGCCAGGCGTGGGCTCCTCGAGAATTCTCGCCTGAAGCTTCGCTGCTCTAGCTGCAGCCCTGGCAGCCTCTCGGTGTCTCTGGACAGTGGGAATGTCAATCTCGTTTTCGGAAGATATCTCGCTGCTGGTGACTGTGTCTCTTCGTGGCCTCTCCCTTACTGTCTCTAATGCCGACTGCGAACCTCGTCGGGGCGCTCTTGGTGATACTGTCCCTACCTGTCGTAGGTTGGTGTTTTGAAGTGGCGATGAACCTGCTCTGTGCCTCACGGGCATCTTGGCGAACTTGATCTGCTGCGCAGCTCTTTGATCCGTGTCATCATCGCTGTCGTCGCTTAAGTCACTGCTGTCCTCCTCTTCCATCTGCTCACGGCGCCTGCGCCGCTTGATGGCCATTCCGGGCCCCATGGTATCGGATCCGCCTGCGGTGAGCATGCCGCCATCTTCATCCCCATCCTCGAGCGTGAGGCCTGCCTGTCGAGGTGCTTGGAAGTATTCGGAAGCGATAGCGGTGGGTATCGGGGGGGAGTGCGTCCGCTTAATGTGGGAGGAATTGGGTCGCCAGCCGGCGGCCTTGAAGGGAGCTGAGTTTAGGAAGCCATCGTTGACAGTGAGAAGACGCTCGCCCACGCCGTCGGCGATCTCGTTGAGGTAGCTTGTGCGGAGCTGGTAGGACACGAGTCTAGGGGAATGCCGTGTCAGTGGATGGTGGCTGTCGGGATCTGATGGTAGCGTACTCTTCTAACTGGATGACGGACATAACGGCGACTTCTTTGATGGGTATATATCACACCAGTATCACGTCGATATCTTGGAATTCGTCATTCTAAGTAGCCCAAAGTTGAAGGTTCGAGGAGGGGGAGCATTAGTAGGGAGCGATGCGATAAGCTACCATTCGTGGGGTTCAGGCGCAGCGCAGCCTCGTTCACGTCTTGGATGTGCAAGGACCCATGTGGCTTGCGTCTGAGCCGAGCACGGACCACTAGCGAGGCGAGGCAACAATGGGGCGCATTTCGACCCCAGGTCGCGAGGCTCAGGAAAGCAAGCAACTTTGCGACTCCATCCCCAACTTTTGCAGTTGACTTGTCTAATACTCATATTCATCATGGGCCTGGTTGATTACTCAGACTCCGAGGGCTCAGGCTCCGAAGCCGAGGCCCCCGTCAAGACAGCCCCCAAGACTATGTCGTCGTCCTCCAAGAAGCCCTTCCAGAAAGTAGTTGATCGATCCAACCCTGGCAAAATCGTCGTCAACCTCCCTCAGCTCTCCAACGATGCGCCCCAGCGAAACGAAGAACCTCCCGCGAAGCGCGCGAAAACAAAGGGATCAGGTCTCTTTTCCGGATTCAACTCATTCCTACCGGCCCCGAAGAATGCGAATAAGCCAAAGTCTACACCCTCAGCATCAAGTAGTACCTCATCGAGACCAGGCGTCAATCTCAAGACGAGCGCTGCACCGGGTTTCAGCCGAGGGATAGACGATGATGGCGAGGGTATGGGTGATAACACCACTCCAGGAGGGTTGAGTCTGCCGCCCCCCAAGGCTGCTCAACCATCCATCCCAGAAGGACAGAAACCTGCCGACGAGGTCAAGCTTGTGGGCAAGCCGTTAATGTTCAAGCCCCTCTCAGTTGCAAGGAACCCACAGAAGAAGAAAAAGTTGAATTCAGGAGCGCCCAAGCCAGTGGCTGGACGCTCTCAGCCAAACTCGGCGGTATCCAACGAGACAAAACCCGAACCAGGACCAGAACCTGCTCCAGCGCCCCCCAAGGTCTCGTTGTTTTCAATGCACACGGAAGAACCTTCGGAGCCTGCAGATGTTACGACACGAAGCGCTGTCTATGAGCCCATGTTTGCAACCCAGGAAAGCTCATTGGCTCACGACGAGGGCGCATACGCTGATTACGCGCAGTATGCAAGCCATTCACAAACAGGTCCATCTGCCACCACCTTGCCAGGCTCTGAGTCGCTGGACACGGTGGCAGACGACCTCAACCTTTCAGCTGCCCAACGGCGAGAGCTCTTTGGTCGCGGAGGCATGGGCAAGCAAGCAGCCAAGAAGGTTATCAACTTCAATATGGACAAGGAATACCAGCACAACGAGGAGATCCGAGCGGCAGGAGAACAGCAGATACACAACCCCGTGCGTGCTCTCCAGGGTGGCAAGCACAGCCTTCGCCAGCTGGTGTCGAATGTGCAGAACCAGCGCGAGGCCCTCGAGGACAGCTTCGCCAAGGGGAGAAGCAACCGCAAGGAGGCGTCGAGCAAGTACGGATGGTGATGAAAATGATACCCAGGCTTTGCACAGAATATCCAAATATCAAGAGGCATTTCTATTTACATCTAAACCTGAAAAGGGGCTTCCTACAGATACATCCACGCCGCGCTCTAATACCAAACCCAAATATGCGCAGCGAGGAACAATGCCAACAAACAAAAGGGGGTGTCCTGAAAACAAATCGTTCGCCATGCCGTTCCACAAATCAAACCCGAGAAAATCAATTTTCAGAATGTTTCCACGCCAACCTTTCGGCCGTTCTGGAAGGCATTATCTGCCATCATGAATCCCCATTCTCCTCGTGTTATGGGCGATATATCGTCATATCCGTTGGGTGTCATGGGTCCCATCTCGGCTGACGTCGGGCTCATGAGTATCGGTGTCGGTGTGAGAGGACTGAAGGCGCTCTTATTTACAGGAGCTGCGCTCAGAACCTGGTCGATGGTCGAGCCGTCCCACGGCTGCATCGAGAAGAGCCTGTCGGTCGGTCGTGCCGTACGGTCCCCATCCTCCTCCTCCCCTTCGGCTTTGACGACGGGGACTTCTAGCTTCTTGGTTTCAAAGTTGGTCAGCAGTTTCAGCTGAGGTTTTGGTGAAGGAGTTTTCTCCTTGGTGATGGCAAGTCCAATCATGCCCTCCTCGATCTCGGAATCGCTGTCACTCTCTTCGAAGTCGCTGATTGGCTTGATCGCCGGCTCGGCAAAAGCTGGCAAGCCCTCGATGCCGCTGAATTGCTCTGGTCCGCCATATGCACGCCGATACATGCGGTCCAAGTCAACGAGGGCAGAGTTTGACACGCTTAGCCAGTCGTATGATCGGAGGATGGCAGTTTTGGAGACCTTTGCTCCGGTGGCTAGGATTGTGCGGCGGAGTTCGTCAACAGCGTCTTCGAGGCGTAGGTGGGATTTCGTCTTGGAGTAGCTGGATAGTGCGCTCTTGAGGCTGAATAGCCGATCGAGCGAGAGTAGGGTCAGGCCTTCGGAAGAGAAGAGGACCTCGTTCTGGATGATGGAGCTATGTATGAGTTGGTTGGTGAGTCCGCAGGATGAGGGCCTGACTGCTGACGAGAGCCACTCGGAACTATGAAGTGTTAGCAAGATATTCGACATGTTTGACATGATGCACCCAAACCCACCCAACACGGAACTTTTTCTCCGTCTTTTCCAGTGTCTGGTTGAGGATCTTCTCGGACCGAGGATGGAGTTCATTCGTATGGATGAGACGCATGCCAAAACCTGACGACGACATGATGGAGCTCATGGTGTCAGTGGTAGTCGACGAGGCGGTACCGGGCGTCATGGGAGGAGGCGATAGGGGCATGGTGGGCGAGAGAGGCCATCTGAACCGCGGGCTCGGCGTATCGGGCGGAGGAGCATAGCCAGGCGAAGATATTCCACTTCGTGGCGAGTCCATCGACCGCGCCGGCGTCGGTCCGTTATACGAGCCGGCCAGCACCAGCGACTTGAGCTTCGACATGGGCCCATTTCCAAAGTTGAAGCGGAAGATGGGAGACAGCGGCGTCGGGGTCGTCGGCGTGACGAGGCCCCTCGGCGGCACCACGCACGGGAGCTGATAGTCTCGGCGGGCCACGACGAGGGTGATGTGCTGAGACTTGCGAGCCAGACGGGCGGATGCGTGCTCGAGGGCTGGTGCGAGGTGAGGCGGGAGGTGGTGAGCGTCCAAGATGGAGGTGCCAGCCTCCAGAGGTGAAGAGATTCTCTCTTTGAGCGACATCTTTTCTTCTCTTGTTAGGGGGTGTTATTGTCAAGCCTTCAGAGGCAACGACTCGATGATTCAAGGAGGGACAGGCACAAAACGGCCAAAGTAAGAGGATAAAGGAGTGCAAAAGAATCAGCAAATCAACAAGCCAAGGGAAGGCGAATCAACAACATCCAGGCCGCACAGCAGCTGTGTATTCCTTCAGCCTTGCTTGTCGTCGTCGTCGTCGTGCGTCAACGAAGAAAACAAAACAAAACAAAAAAACCCGTCGTCGTCGTCGTGATCCTATGGGATAAAAGCAGGAAAGTAGGAGACATGCAGGACGGGGGAGTTATAAAACCCGCATGCAAAACAAGTTTCGTTCTGATGTTTCTTCTCTACCCCCCCGGCTCACTTGTTCATGTTTCAAAACTCTTCTGCGTCTGGCCAGTCAGCCACCGGCTTTTTCGTCTCGCCTGAGGGGGGTGGCCTCCCACTCCGTGACCTCCTCCCCCCGCCGGAGCTGACCCTAGCGGAGAAATGGTCACTCTACGTAGTATCTCATGGAGTGCCATAAGGCTTGTGGGTCCGACCCCGCCCCACAACGCCCCCTGCTAGCCAGTAATACAAGCCCGTGACTTAAGGT